>JAJEJO010002620.1:178853-222366 GCA_020662805.1 Glaucomys volans
TTCGTAAATAATTTTGTGAGCATAAATTCAATTTGAAGTAGAAGGTGAAACATGGTACTTAATGTAAACTTTACAAGCAATGATTAAGATTTTTTTCACGTTTTATCTTTCAGATTATATAGATCCTTAAGGTAGTGTTTAATTCTGAGAATAAATGTGTGTGCAACCTGCCAAAAGTGGGGAGTAGGAATCAGTCTGTGTACTTCAAAAGTTGTAGAAAATTTTAAATAAGGATTCTTTGTAATTTCTAATTCTAACATATGGTTAAAGCAAACTTTATGATGATCATGTCTATATTTTATCATTTTGAAAGAGTATAATGATATAGTTTTAAATTATATATAATTTTCTACTCAGACATACTCTCATAATTACTTGGTTACAGGCTATATCACTTTTTTTATAATAACTTTTTATTGTAATTTTTTCCTCTAAGGACCATTGTTTGGTTTTCTTTCATAAATAATTTTAAGGCTTTCATTCCATTGTCTTGTAAAGAAATATGGATAATGAGGAAGAAATAAAATTTTAAAAACTCAGGTAAATAACAGATTTTGTTGTAATACTGGGGACATGATTTAAACTGACATTTTTTTCTCTATACATCACTTTTATCAACACACTCCACTGGGAATAAAAAAATTGGAAATGTGTAATATGTGCATAAATTTATTTCTATAAGATACACACATTGAAAAAGAAAGTTTTTAAATCACGAATTCAAAATAAACCTGTATGTATTATACTTTAACACTTTTGAACTGAATAATCTTTCTCCATTGGGACATTTTGGGGAGGGAAAAATGGACAAACACATGTTGAAATGAATTTAAAGAGAGTGAAGGTTTTATGGATATTTATAATTTGGGAACATTGACATTTAACTTGTCATTTATTGAGAGTTAATTAAAGTGCTTAATGAAGAGAACTATATTTGTGACAGGATAAGAGATATTACATAATGACAAAAACAGATATATTTTATGTGTGATTTCATTGTAACATCTGTCTATGCAGTGTGCAAAAATGAAGAAGGAAAATTTGAAGATATGTAAATATACAAGATATTTAAACATTAGAATCAACTAAGATGGATTTTAATAAAAAGAGGACCCTTAAGAATTTCATATTTTATAAGAATAGATGTTTTATAATTTGTATCACTTAACATTTAAAATATAATAATGCTTTTCAGAACAAATGCAAATATAAATAGTGTTATAATAAAAGGGATAAAGTTGGAGAGTAAACTGGAATAGTGCTCTGCAGCTAAGATAAGTTTAAAGTTAAGATGGCCAGAAAAAAAGAAGAGAGCACTAAAGCTGTTCAGTTTTCATTGTTCATGATTATCTGTATGAGGACAAGTATGTTGTGATTTGGATGTGAGGTATCCCCCACAAGTGAGACAATGCAGGAATGTTCAGAGGAGAAATGAGTGGGTTGTAAGAGTTTTAACCCAATCAATGAATTAATCCCTGATGGAATTAACTGATGTGCTAGGGTGTAGCTGGAGGAGGTGGGAATTGGGGCATGACTATGGGGTATATATTTTGTATCTGGAGAGTGGAGTCAGTCTCTTTCTCTCTCTCTCTCTCTCTCTCACTCTCTCTCTCTCCCCCCCCCTTCTTTCCTGACCACCATCTGAGCTGCTTTCCTCTGCCACGCTCTTCCTCCATGATGTTCTGGCTCACCTGGAGCCCCAAGGAATGGAGCCAGCCTTCTATGGACTAAGACCTCTGAAACTATGGATCCTCAAATAAGCTTTCCCTCCTTGGCAGTTGTGCTGGTTGGGTCATTTATTCACAGCAGACAAAAAACCTGAGTAAGACAATACATACTGGCTGTAACTCTAAATCTGTTCTAAAACAAATGTAAACCAAAAATGTCATAAGCAAAAATGTCAAAGTGGAGTGATGATAAAATAAAAACAAGACCCAGGTGTGGGGGTCTCTCAGCCACATCCCGTGTGGACGAGAAAAGGGTTAACTGCCGGATGATTATGTTGGCTATAAATCCATCTATTACCCATAAACTTATCTAATCAATAAACACACAAAGGCCAATACTCTTTTTAAATGAGAGGGGACGTGACAGGTCTGGCCGTACCAGCTCTGGCTTCTAAAAACATGGAGTAGTCCAACTCTCTTTTATTTATAGACACAAAGGTAAAGAGGCCTGGAGCAGGAGGGGCTTCTGTGATGAGCAGGATAGGGTCAAGTTATGGGAACCATTTTATTAGGGGGACTATCACAGAAGCAGAGAACCACTCCCACAGCGCCACATACCGTCCTCCCTTTTCCTTCCCCCGGCTGCAGTCTGGGACAGACCCCCATATCTGCCAGTTCCGGGAAGTCAGACCTCTGTGTCATGAGGCTTGACCTAATATGATTCTGCTAGATAAGGATAGCTTCCCACACCCAAGAACTCAGACAACTGAGGAAGAAACAGTGATTTTCTTCACACTCAGTCACAAGTTACTTCTGTGAAATGTAGAAACAGTGCATCTAACAATGACTTCAGTTATATGGTCAGTGCCTTCCCAAGTTAAACAGATTTGAACTATAACATTCTTAAAAGGAAATAAAGATAAAGGCCTGGCCCTTCTCAAACTCAGTCTTGGGAGAGTATCAGTTTTTGCAGGCTCAAATATTTGAAAGGGACTCAGTGATCTCTAGACTCCAGCAACTGAGAATTAAAATTTTCTTTTCTTTTTTTTAACCTCCATCAAGTTAACATTACATGCTGAAACTCTGGTGAATCTAACATAGAATCCAAACCATGGAGAATAAATTTCCAGCTAAGAAATTTGCCTTCCAGCATTGCAGACCCAAATGGAGTTCTCAGAACGCTAATTTTCTCCTTTCTGTTCAGTTTGTACTTAATATTTTTAAAATGTATATGTTTCTATTAAATCATTTCAAAATTAAGGAAAAAATGGTGCTCACATTTCAATTAGCAGTAATCACCAGTCATCTGTAAAGAATGATGTCATCAATATGGGGACACATGGAAGGTTAACTAGGGGAATTCTTAAGCGATTAGAGAATTCCCCCCCCCACACACACAAACTAGATGCAGGATCCCATCTTTGCAACCCTGCATTTGCTTTCTATCTATAGAATATCTATTGTCTTCCTTTCTTGAAAGGATGACTAGAGACTGAAAGACAAGACTTTCCTGCCCCAATTCTGTATCTGATTCCTTTCATTTATTAATTTTAAGCACTTCCTTACATGTAATTTATACTTTATGCCAGTAGTTACCTCCTTCATGGATACATCATTAAGATCAATGACTGCTGTTTTAAAGTTATTTTTTCCATTATTACTGTTATACATAGTGGGAGTTTGGTCTTGTCTTGAAATAGGAATAGCTATAAGCCTTGGAAACGTTTTTGCATAGGGAAGAAAGGAGTTTTTGCAATTGAGATATCTTTTATTTACTGATGACTTACCATTCCCTAAGAAATTGGGAACATTCCACTTTCATCACTTTGGAGAAAGATAGGAGTAATGATTTCAAAAAGAAGTTATTAATACAAGTTGTATAATTGATTGCATATATGCATATAGAATACATATATTGTATGCACAATATGTAATACATATATATGTGTATAGATATAAGTATAGATACATATGCATATTCATATACTTGAATATACATATATGAACATATGTCCATATAAACATACACATACATACACATGCACGCATGTTATTTTTATAGCATATATACATGCAACATTTATAAAACACATACACATTATATGTGTGTAATTATATACATATATGTAATCATACAAGTTGCTTTAACAAATTTTATATACACATATATTTGCACAAGGCGTTGAAAGTATAATCTACCATTAGAAGTAATTCATGTGTTAAAGTAACCATCATACAATATTGTGAGTTTGAATTCCTCTCAAGTGAAAAAAAAGAGGATTTCCATTTATTCTCTCAATAACAATTTATATATAATATTATAATATATATATATACAATACAATAATATTAATATACTCAAAGAATATTCATTCTGTGATGCTTTCTTTGTTATACTGTCTGGATTGCTCTTTTCCTTGCATGAATTTCCACATCTCATAATTTTTCTACCACAATATTTATTCTTTGTGTTTTTTGGTTGGATCTTGTGACACAGTACTCACTGCTTAATACATCAGAGGTTTCTCTCTACAAGTGTGGACTGCAGCTTTTGTTTAATTTTTCTTTACCACATCATGTATGAAAGAAACTGATCTAAATATTTTTCTAAGTAAACAAAAATTCTAATTTTTAGCTGGGTCTGTTTCCTCTAAGCTAAAATATCTCTTAATATATCTTGAAATTAGTTGTGATCCAATGATCAAGTGCTTATTAATAAGACATTTAAGTACAAATTATAAAACACCATAAAAAGACTCTAAAAGGCAGGGGATTTTTTTGAACTTTTTCTTCCATTTGCTGTTTAGAATATCACTGGATTTTTGGAACTCTGCCTCTGAGTTAGAATATTCAGAAACCTTTTAAATAGAACAAGAAGATAGAAGGAGCCTGATTTCCTGATGACAGCTCTTGCCTGTCTCTTTATTCTTTTTCATGATAGAGAAACAAACATTTACTTTGCTTCAGGACTCTATTTTTGGAGTTATTTTGGTTAAATAAACAAGTGTAATTTTAATACAACCTGATGAATTAAGCACATATTAAAGTACTAACTAAAATCATCCTAAGTATTTACTTCACTTTTAAGAATGATGAATATAGGGCTTAATCCCAATAATAAATCCATGCATACAACAGATTGTATTTATATAACAAAAATATCAGACTTAAGATTTTGTGAGTTTTGAAAAAAATTGTGATTTTAAAGTCAGTAATAAAACTGAGAAACTGTAGTGAAATATAATGAATGCAATGAATGATAAAATATGCAATAAGATAAATACAGAAATTATCCTAATAATAGTATCCAGAGTGACGATTGTTTTGCAGTATTTGAGGAAAAAAGACAGAATAACACTTTCCATCCTTTTTATCTCCTGATTTTTCAAATTTGGCATTATTAGTAATATTGTAGATATATAATTCTACTTCTCATATTATTACTTGAAAATCATTCATCTATTAATTTGATAATATTTATTCAGCACCTATCAAGTGATCACATGCCTTGCGAAATCTTAAACACCATGTAAAGAGACAGATAAAATCCATATTGTGTATGCCACTATGGAACTTTAAGCCGGCATGAAATATTCAACAAGTGAATCTATGTTAATATATTTTAATATGTTTTCCTTAAAACATGGTTTAGTTGTCATGAAGTTGTCAAATTCACTACTTCTGTCTTTAATGAATCTGGCAATGCTTAAGTACATGGAAAGATTGTGAAGATTTTTTTAAGGAAGTGCCTTTCTTCAGGATATGAAAATATCTATCAGGGTGCTATTAATATACCAATACCATGGCGTAGGTGTCATGAACAAGCACACAGTAACCCTATTTCCAGTTTCCCTTAGTGATGCAAGCATTCTCCTGTTTTACCTTGTGTTACCCACAAAAATTTTAAGCCATCACAGGCCATAGGTCACTTTCAGATGACAAGATGTGCATAGATTCTTTCACAGTACATTTCATTAAAACTTGAAATATTTTCTCTGCAAACATGGACACTAATGGTGACTTTGTGCTTAGGAGACCTCATAAAAGCCCACTGAACTTTCAAAGTATTAGAACTATTAAACTCAAACATGGGACAACTGCAGGCTAAAGAGTATAAGATTCAAAAGAAGAAGAAGGCGGAGGAGGAGGAGGAGGGGGAGAGGAGGGGGAGGAGGGAGGGGGAGGAGGGGGAGGAGGAGAAAAGAAAAGGAGGAGGAAGGCGACAAAATAGCAAAATAACAATAAGGAAAAAGAGCCTAATGGAAGTAGATGAGAAGGGGAAATATCTCCCACGTGATTTTTTGTAAAATCAGTACTATCTTTAAAATACAAAGCTTTCCCAGTATACTTATTTACTAAACTTGTCTTCTAATGACATTTAAAAATTGCTCAAGTACTTTTTCCAAGCCCCTGCTATGAGATCTCTTCTACTTTGGGCTAGCAATACTCAATACCTTCTTGCCCAAATGTCATCCCCTAAAAGTCTCTTTTCTTTTGTCATACCTAATCTCAGCTAAGAATTATTTAAAACAATGAGATTGTGTCATTGGACTCATGTATATTGTAGCCTTTTAACACATCCAGACATTTCACATGCCCTAAGTTGGTTACTCTGTAATACTTTATCCAAGAAAGTCAATACAATAGTTAATAATATAGTTTTTAAACTGGGAATTTGTCAATAGAACAGATTTTGTTTACTAAAAACAAAGAAAAAGAAAAAAAAAGGTAACTATGTGAGAAAATGGGTATGTTAATTGGCTTAAAGATAGTAATCATTTCAGCCAGGTGAGGTGGCCCAGCTGGCTCTGGAGCCTTAGGCAGGAGGATTGCGAGTTCAAAGCCAGCCTCAGCAACAGCAAGGCACTAAGCGACTCAGTGAGATCCTGTCTCAAAATAAAATACAAAATAGGACTGGGGATGTGGCTCAGCGGTTGAGTGACTCTTAGTTCAATCCCTGGCACATCTTCCGCACCCTGCAAAAAAAAAGTCATCATTTCATTAGGTATATAGAGACCAAAAAGGCATATTTTATATCTTAAATTTATACAAAATAATTATTTTTAATTTAAAAAAAGGAAATAAGAAAGTTAATGAGAAAGAGATGAAGACAGAGACTCTTACCTGTTATTTTAAAAAATTGATTTCTTGTTATGTTCTTCACAGAGCACTTACCACATCTTATCCAAATCTTTCCCAGAAGCCCATAAACTGAAAGAACCATTAACAAATCTATTTCCAAGAACTTTTCTGCTTTGAATGAGTTGTCTTTGACAGATGTGACGAGATCTGAAAAAAAAGCATTTGTTTTTTAATTTTAACTAATGTATCATGAAATATTACTTTCAATGGAATACAAAAATGTTTCTTGAAAGGAGTGGAATGTCCTAATTATTGTTTCATCTCTATGAATGACATATAATTCGTAAACACATACACACACACACACACACACATACACGTTTCTAAGAGTATAAGTCATACAATAGTATGGTAATTAATATGATTAGAATCTTTCATTTCAAATTTTCCATTATGATAAAAATAAATATGAAAATCATCAATCTTATTTCTAAATACCTAGGAAAGAGTAGGAGTGGATCCACTTCATGAGACGAATTGCTGAAATACAAATGGATTTAAGAATGGGAAACCTCTCAGAAAGATGCTTGATTTGCTATAAGAAACAGAACCACAGTATAAACATACACATAGAAGACAGTAGATTTGGGATAATTACACATAATGGTTTGACACAGTGACCTCACAACCAGTGTCCTTCCCTTGTTTTTGTTCAAAAGTGTTCCAATCTGAGTGATGAATTATACTGCAAGTATAATTTTAAAAAAATTCATGATGCCATTACTGTAATGCCAACAGTGCTGATCATTACTATTTTTTCTTCCCCCTCACATTTAATGGCTAAGTAAAAGGACATTGTTATTCAAAATGCACTTGGCAGTTTTGAGTTTCTAGAATGACACTAACATTGAGTACTCCCAAGTAGAAAATCTTTGGTCAGTTGACATTATCACAGATTAGGAGTCTTAAAATAGTTCTGATTTTACCATACATTGTCATATGTCTTTTTCCTTAAATAGTCCTAATTGCAAGGAAACACTTGCAACACTTTTTTTTTCAAAACAAGAGGAAAATGTAATTAAGATGGACAGGTAACACCCACCTCCACTTTTCTTGATTCCAGCCTCTATCACTATAAGATTTCTAACCTCTTTTTTCTGTAATTTAATTTGAAATTGTACCTGTAACTTCTATGATGTAATAGAAATATTAGGCATCTAAATATAAAATTATATCAATATGAATCTTATAATTGCAAGATTAACCAAAAGAGCCTCTAAATTTGGGGGATTAATCAAAAGGGTCTCTAAATTTTTACTTATCACACATACCTCATTAGCTTCATACTCTCTTTTTCTACTAAAAGGCTACTTCTGAACTCAATTGATGATGCCCATGCAGGTATTGCTGGGCAATAATCAAGTTTTAGACCCTTGTATACTTAGTTCCTGATATTAATTGTCCTATTAATCAGATTCTTGATGAAAATCCACAGGCACTTATAGTTAAATGTTTCCTAAAATAATGCAATTTGTTTTGTCTGAGATGTCATGCTTACCTAACGATATTTGTCTAACTCATTCTAATTTTACAGATTTGAGTTGTAAGTGGTATTAGACCAATATAACAACCACTTTTAAATAGATTAACATAATCCTCTTAGCATATGGAATACCAGAAAATTCATAAAAATCAAGCATAGTGTCTAATATAGTCTACAAGAGGCAAATCTCAATAGGTGCATATAATTGATAAAATAAGATTTTATTTTTAAACTCTCAGTATACAGCACCATGATTTTATGAACAGAGGAGAAGACCAATATGCTTTTACTACATGAAACCAAACCCCCAGGTCTTTGGAATCAATCATTTGCCATGGAATTAAATAAAATTCTGCAGAGCTACCTGTCGGGGTGCCCACTGGCCGGGGCAGGTGGCGCGATTGGGGCGGCTGGCGACCCCCGTGCCCCAGAGCGGAGGCGCGCATCTGGCCCCTCCGAGGGAGATGCCTCCTGGCCGACCCTGGCGCCCCTGAACGAAGGCGCGCACCCGGCCCCTCCGATGGAGGTGCCTCCGGCCAGAAGAGGTGGCAGCATAGCGGCTGGACAGCTGCTGCACAGCCACAACGAGCCATGCTGACATGGACAGCTCCCCCCCCTCCCCCGCCCCCACCTTCCGGAGGGTGGGTGGGTTTGCCCACAGGATGTCCGTGTCAGGCCGGGCCCCAGAGGCCACGTGAGGAGGCGGGCCGGCCCAGACCCCCTCTTCACGTCTCACCTGCCACGCTGGCCTGTCAGGGTGCCCGGGGCCCCATCCTAATGCGGAAGTCTTTGCCATTGGCCAAGACTTCTGCATGCTCAGTGCGTGATCACTGAGTGCCTGGGCTCCGAGCAGCTTGCAGTCCACGAGCTAACCTCGTGGACAGCTCCCTGATTGGTTGCTCCTGCACATATATACCCGGCTACTTCCCTGGGGGGAGGGAGAAGAGGGAAGATCCTCTAACGAGATGGCCATCGTGTGAATAAAGCTTCTGACCAGCCTACATGTCGTGTCTCTCTGCGGGCAGGGATTTGCGATAGCTACCTGTGTTTTTCCTCCTCTTCTAATAATTTGAGGTCATACTATTTTTAGTATTATGAGGGCAGACAAAACTTGTACCCCTGAAAATTTCTGTGCTAAATAAAAATTCTTTCTCTTATGTCCTGTGTTGAAGGTGGTCTGAGGCAGCTTATTAATCACTTGTAGAAGGGAGCAGATAGGGGAGGAAAAATACTCCCCAAATGGAAATAGCTTATCCACTTCTTTTAAAATTTACATCTCTTAATAATTTATTTTCTTTGTTTAAAATGCTAAATAAATCTGCCCTTTATGGAGAAAACGGTAATAAAAGTTCCTTTTAAGATCTGGATATTAGAAGTAATGTTTCTGTAGAGCATCTGATATTAGCACCTCTTCCTACTCCTAATAAAATGTGACTGCTCCTATGTTTATTCCAGTGTGTCTCTCTCAAGAACCTGCACTTCACTTGTAGTTATGTCGGCAGAGCAGGAATAGTTTGTTTCTAAGAGAGAATTCTAACCAATACATAGGAGTTAAGGAGTGATCTAAAGCCATGTGTGAGTGGTAGAAGGGAGACACAGTCTTTCAAGGAAAAACCTTGATTCAGTCTAGCTGAGGTGGCCAGGAAACTGGCTTAAGATAAGGTGCAAAGGCACTGGTAGTTTTTAATTCAGTGATTCTAATAAACCATTAAAAGTAGTAATCATTAGTTTCTTTTGATCAATTCTTTCTTAATGAGAAACTCCTTAAATTTAAGAGAGGAAAAAAAAAAAGGGAGAGAGTGGGGACAGATGAAGTAGGGAAGAAAGGATGTCTTAAAGAGATGGACCAGTGTGAGCCAAGGCACAAGCTGGGAAAGTGTAAGACAGGGTGAGGAGAATCATGAGAACCAATAGGTGACTCTATTATGAAAATCATAGTTTACACTGTAAAGCTAAACTGGAACCAGATTTTGTAAGGTTGGTTGTGATTCGTTTAAATAATTTTATTTTATCTCATAGGTAATTGGATAAATATTGAGGGTTTGTAGAGAGATAAAAATGCTGAAAGTGGTGTATTAGAGACATTCTTTTGATAATGGATAAAAGTGGAGATAATATGGGGACTAGGAGAACCTTTTGAGCATTGGTTATCAAATGAAAGTATTCATAAGATTCATTTGTGGAACTTCTTTAAATATAAACCTATGGACACTCACTCAAGAAAATCTAATTGATTTCTCATGGGAGATGATAAAAGATATCTAATGATCATGACTAGCTACATGCAAATAAAGAAATTTTGCTGAGTGCTAGTATTTGTTAGTCACTCTTTAGTGTATAGGACATAAGTATTGATGATATTACCCTCAAAAAGTAAAAGTCTAAAGTAGGGAAACTAGCATGTAAACATGTAACAACAATAAAAGTTATCATTTCTCTTTAGTGATGATACTTAATTTTATTGTGTGTATAGTATGAGACCGGGCTAATCCATTTATGTACATTTGTCAAGTTTTTTAAATTGAATCCCTCACTTCAACATTCATCATGCTTTTTAAAATTTTATGACTCATATCAACATTCTAAGGTATGAACTTCTCTCATCACTATTTTCCATGAGGGAGGCAGGAGTCTGACTCCTAAGCTTTTGACCTTGAATGTTATACAAATCATGATGCCCTCAAATGAGGTGTGGAGGAGAAAATAATGACTTTATTTTACAAAGGGTAATTAAAAATATCCTATAAATCTACACACTTAGAGTTCCATGGAATGTCAGGGTGAAACGATTAAAAGGAAAGAAACAGAAAGAAAAGAAAACACTAGTGCTAATTATAAATACTATCATCTAAGATAGATCTATGAATATCAGCACTACTTTCACTGTTACAGGAATTAAGTAAGTTAAATATAAATTCTTTTAGTCAAATCATTCTTTTTTTGTTTTGTTTTGTTTTATTTTGTTTTGTTTTGTTTTGCTTTATATTACTGTGGATTAAACCCAGAGGAAATTTTACCATCACTGACACTGAACTAACATTGTCTTTTTTGTTTGTTTTAAATAGGGTCTCTCTAAGTAGCCCAGGCTGGTAGCTGGTCTTGAGCTTGTGCTTCTTTAGCCTCAGTCTCCTGAGGCACTGGGATTACAGACATATGCCATTGCATCTGGACAGACCATTTTTTTGACACTACAAATCACTGAAATTTACTTACGCTTATCTTTAAAAGAAAACCTGAGTATCCTCATATAAATCAATATATATGTCCTTATCTTGTGAAACATTATTAGTATTGGAGTCATATATTCAGTAGTGGTGAAGAAATATTTAAATATGGACAAGAACTTTGGTTTGACACTTTTATAGCTGACAAATGTATTAACAATGTCAAAAATAACTGATGTCCAGATAAATCTCTTTAGTCAATAAGTATTACTATTATGGTATGCATCTGATCTTTCACAATTATTTCCACCAGTAAATGATATTTTTAAAAAATTATGAGAAGTAAGGATACTTCATTTTTTTGATATCCTAGATAATTAAAAACCTAATAATATATATTTTAGAAATCAAATTACACATAAAAATCCAAATTATGTGCCAGACCAGGCGAAATGAGCTGACAGATCTTACAGTTCAGAAGATTATGACAGAGGGAAAAGGTCATAATTTATTTTAAAGGCATGTTAAACATTGGAGTACTGAAACCAAAATTCCCATTGTATGCAAAGAGGACATCTTATCAACCAGAAGTAAATTCCAAACAAAGTAACCAAGCAACTTCTCATTCTGCGCTAGAAAGACAGCAAAGGAAATAAGTCTAGAAAAAACAAATCTTCTTGTGATTACAGTAAATTCAATACCTAATCATCAATTAATTAAAACACCAAATTAACTCTTATATTATTAAAATTCCAGAAGAAAGTCATCTCCCACTCCATGTATGGGTATGCGAGAGTGGCTTACTTTGGATAAGTTTGGCTAAGAAAATGGCTTAGTTTGCCATTTTGGGTATATGCCATTTTGCTTTTAACAGCAAAAAGATAATAACCACGTGACAACTCTTTAGTCTCCGTCTCCTTACTAGCAGCTTACTCTTTCCCAGGGTGCATTCCTACAGCACCAAAATGATCACATCAATTCAGATTTCTCTTTTGTTAAGTGTGAAGTTGCTACATCAAGGTAATTCCAGCTATTTTGATTATTACAGGTTTTATTTTGCTCACTTATTACCTGGTAATACATAAAAATTCTATCATTTTCTTTAGAGGAACCTGAGCCATTTCTACACTTCCCAAGAAAGTAATATTCATTGAAGACTTCTAGGAAGAAAATGTTCTGAGGGAACATTCCAGGAATCCTCTTGTCTGCATTACATTTAAAATACACATTAATAATTATAACAGCTACCATTTCTTAAATGCTTACTATGTACCCAGCATTGTGATAGATTCTTAGCCTATATTACTTACATATTATAACAACCCTCTGACATGATCAAATTGAAATTTATGGAGGCATAATTTTCCAAAGATGCTTAGTTGGAATCTGGCAGAGCTAGGATATTAACTACTCAATTCCAAAGACCAGGTTCTTAACCATTATTTTGCCTTGAACCTCCTAAATAATTCATGAACTTTTTTTAACAAAGTTCTCTACACTCTCTACATTAATAAGATTCAATTGTATCCCAAATTTTAATTGCCCCTTAAAAAATGCAATAGGAATAAACATAATTATAAATATGGCATACAAAAACTAGCTTTTCTAACTATGTCATGAGCGAACAAATTTTAGAAATCTGTTCTATCTTAAGGACGTAAATCTGAAGACACTCATGATGGGAGGACCTGTTCCAACAGGAAGTCCCCCTCTCCACTATATGGTAACAGGTAACATAGATGGCAAATTATTTGCCTTCACTCTCCTCCCTTTTATCTTAAACCCCTTGGAAACAAAAAGGAGTTAATTCATTGTACAGATTTCTACCACTCTACACTGTTTAAGAGGTTGACAAAAAGAAGAAAGATGATCAGAAACTAGGCATTTCCTCAGGGGTGAGCCACCTCCGTACAGGGTCACCTATTCCCCAGAGACTGTCTGAAACAGTCTCTCATGACTGCCAGTCAGACCTCAGTATTCCATGGCTCAGTCAAACCTGATTCTGCTAAACATGGATGGCTCCCCACATTATGCCATAGATGTACCAGGTATTTTGGGTTGTTTGTTTATTTTTTTAATCTATCTACTCTTTGTAGAACATGCGGTTTTGGTATATTAGAAAGAAATTATGAAATTTTGTGTACAAGCCTTTGAACACATGATTTTAATACCTTTGGATAAATACAGAGTATAAAGGATGGATCATTTGATAGGTATATGTTTTACTCTGTAAGAAAATGCCAACAGTTTTTCCAGATTTATCATATTTTATCTTCCCACCAACAAAATATGAAAACATCAGTTCTCCATATTATTTCTAACACTTGGTGTCATCAGTCTTTTTAATTTTAGCCATTCTAATAAGTACATATAAGTATGTTTGTGTGTGCGCACATGCATGTGCATGTGTGTTTGTGGTGGGTGTATTCACGGTTTTAATTTATATTTTCCTAATGGCTAAATATGCTGAAAATTTTTTCATGTCCTGTTTTCCATAAACACATCTTATTTCATGAATATATATTTATGTATTTTCCCCATTTTCCAATTGGATTATTTTATTATTGAGTTTGAGTTCCTTGTATTTTTGGGGGCACAAGTCTCTTTTTGGAGATTTTTGTGACTTAGAAAAACAAAGTCTCCCATTTGGGGGACTTATTTTTCCTTAATAGTATACTTTTAAGAGAAGACTTTTTAAAAATTTTGATCAACTCTAATTCATGGATTTTCTACTTTATGGATCATGCTTTTGGTATGGAATCTAGAAAATCTTTGTCTAATGCCAAATCATGAATATTTCCACCCATGTGTTGTTTTGGACATGTTGAAGTTATAAGTTATATATATTTTTAAGTATTACCAAATTTGATTTAGCTTTTGTGCTTGATGCAAAGTATGGATCAATAACTCTAATTTTGTGCAGGAATATCCAAGCATTCTATCATCATTTTGAAAAGATATCCTTTCTCCACTGAATTTCTTTTATACTTTTGTAAAATTTCTGTTTTTCTTATATGTGTGGTTTCATTTCCAGACACCTTATTCTGTACCTTCAACCTTTTATCTTTAATCCAGTTCTACATTATCTTTAAAAATACTTGCTATTTTGTATTATATAATGTATGTTATATATTAATACTTGTAATACTTGTTATATAAAAAGTATTGAAATTAGTTACTATGAGTTGTTCAACATGATTTTGTGGACATTGTTTTACTCTTCCAGGAACTTTGTATACCTCAAGGATTTTAGTATTACATTAAAAATATACTGGAATTATAGTTGAGATTGTGCTTAATTTTTATATCTATGTGGAAATCAATGACATCTTAATGAGTTTCAACTCATTAACTCCATATATGAATTTACTTAGTCCTTCCTTAAATTGTCTTTAAAATATTTTTCAGATTTTAGTATATATCATACTTCTCCCTATCCATTTATTATGATCTTATGCTATGGCAAAGTTCCTTTTAAATTTTAATTTTTGACTGTTCATTGATAATATAGAAATACAATTGATTTTTGTTTACTGGTCTTATGTTTTATGAATGTGTGGACTTCAGTAGTTTTGGTAACTTTTAAAAATAAATCGTGAAAAATATACTACATAAAATATTATGCTATGATTAAATACACTTTTACCTTTTACAAATCATCATTTCTTTCTTGTCTTATCTCTTTCTTGATGCATTGACCAGAACCTGTTCAATGGTGAATGGAGATGTGAGACAAGGCATCTTGGATCAGTGCTCTTAGGGAAGCATTCAGTTTTCATCTTTAAATAGGATGGTGACTCTAAGATTTTTATGGATAACCTTCATTAGACGAAAGAAGCTTCTAGTTCCTAGTTTTCTGAGAATTTTATCAGGAAGGGATGTTGTATTAAGTGATAGGTTTTTCTTTTGGGAAGTTTAAAGTTATCATGCACTATTTTTCAGTTTGTTAATACGCTTTGTAATAGATTTTTGAATATTAAGTCAACCAGATTTTTCAGAGGGAAACAAAACAGAAACAATTATATATGATGTTTTATCCTTCCTATAAATTGTTTGATTTAATTTACCATATTAGAAGAATTTTCTTGTTTATTCATTTAGAACATAGGTCTATGGTATTCTTTATTTTATGTCATTATTTAGTATTATCATCCAAGTATTCTAGCCTCAGAATTAGCTACCATGTAGCCTCTTCTCTTCCAAGGTCTGCAATAGTTAGTGTTTAATGGGTATAATCTCTTCCTTATATATTTGATTAAATTCACTAGTAAACCCATTTGATCTGAATTTTCCTCTGTGGAAAGGTTTTTTTAGTATGTCCTCAAATACAGTGGCTGTCTCTGAAATGATCTATTTTGTGTTTATGGAAACCAGGGTGGTACTATACTAACTCTTGAAAAGATGATGACTATGTACCTGATCCATTTATTTATATTAAGGGAATATGAACTTCCAAATTCTAATTATTTATATTTTTAAAGCACATTTGTCTTCTATTTGTGATGTGTCTATTTGCCAAAAAAGTGGATCAAACACCCATTATATTCAAAGATTTGTGTCCCTCTCTAGCATCAGCATTTCCAAAGAAAAGAAGCTTTTTCTGTGTTTCAGAATTATCAACCTACATAAGCGCTGTTCACTTGGAAGAGTCCCAGCTCACCAAAGAGAGATGGAGGAGAGAGCAAAAGGCAGATAGCTTCTAATCATAATTTTGACACAGAGGAAAACAACTGGAAACTGGTTGAGATTGGGAAATATTTGATAATTTAATAGCATCATTTAATGAGTCAAAAATTTATAAAAGGTCATAGTACCCTTCAACAAAATAATAAATGTCAGCTAACTCTAAGAAATATTAACTCCCTGGTACCTGCTTGGCATGCAGAATGTGTAAGAACTTTTTTTATTATTATTTTACATTATTAAATATAGTATTAAGGGTCTGACTCACAAACTTGCAGAGTTCTGTACTCAGCATTTTAAGTATTTGAAGATTTAAAGCTTAAAGTTAATTTTTAGAAGGATGATTATTCCAGCTAATGTATCCAGAGGAATTGCAGCTCACGATAGCATTTGAAGTACTTCTATGGGCACACTTTTATTTGTCTTTATGTCATTTCTTTTACACTTAAGAAAACAACAGAAAATAGAAAACATACTACATAGGCTCCCAGTTGGATATTTCTCAAAGGAAAAATGTTTAAACAGAAATTTTGAGCAACATAGTTCCCTAAACTGACACAAAAGGATAGTTCTCCTATAAAAATCATATAGAAATGATAAATGAAATATAGCAACTGTTAAATATAAATAAATGCTCTATGTTTGCAACCCTCCTCTTACTCTAAAATCATTAAAATATGCAAAGTTTTAAAAAATGCATGGTAATGATTAACAATTATTGAGCATTTACAATTTTCAAGCACTGTCTCAAACACAGCTGATAAATAACGAATCACAGGTAAAAGAAAAATTTCTAGCAATATTTGAGTCTCTGATTTATGCTATTTTTTTCCCCTAATGTTGATGCATACTTCTGTCTTTGGATTCCTTAGGACACTCAGGTATTGGTAACGGATTTCAAAATTATTAAATTTTTCATGACAAGTTCTTCTCAATCACAATTAAGAGCTGAACCTAATGCAAAAGAACACATCTGTATAGTTGGGAATAAAATTAATTATTGTTTAACAGAGTAATAACAGGATATCAAAGCATTCTTCCATCAGAATTTCTCCAATTTATCAAAAGCAGTTTCTGCATACAACCTCAGGCTCAAACCAAATGATAGAAGTGGAGCATCATTTATTAATTTACAGTTTTTTAATAACTCTTTAACATACGGTTAATTGTCGCTTAAAGGGAATTGGTCCTAGACTGACTCCCTAAGCAACCTTGGAGTATTTTGTCAGCTAAGGATTTTGAAAGACTTTTCTGTGTCCTGTGAGAATGGGGGTACACTGAAGGACAGAGAGAAAAGCAAGACTGACGACTGCAGTCCACCTGAGCCTTTAATCAATTGAATTTACCCTATCTTTCTTCCTTTATATCATACACAGTGTACTGAAATATAAGATAAGGAAGCACTACTATGTGTTAGAAAATGTGTCAAAAAATATATCATGGAACATGGGACTTAGGCCAAAAATCTTCTAAATAAATCTGAAAAGTGTTTAAGATTTCTAAATTTTCTCTCAAAGTGTCTTTCACACCATAAGTTTTAGACAAATTGTAGGAATATCATTGATGTGGAGAAAAGGATACATGTGACATGTTAGAAAGTAATTAATTACTTTGAAAACTTAAAATACTTTTGAATAAGAAAATTACATTCAACCACTTTCTTCGGAGTTACATCATGAGCTGGTTCTAAGTTGAGCCCCTCAAAATTCACATGAATTATTTCATAATGTGAAGACTGTGTTAATCTTATTCAAACAACTAAAGAGAGAATATGGTTTTTCAGATATAATATTTTTGATCTGTGAGTGCGTGTATATGTGTGTGTGTGTGTGTGTGTGTGTGTGTATGTATGTGTAGCTGGGAATTGAAGCCAAGGCCTTGAGTATATAAGGCAAGTGCTTTAGCATTAACTTTCATCCTCAGGTCCAAGTTATAGTTTTGCTAAAAGTAGGATTATTATAGGTCTGTCCTTAGAGCAGACTCCCATTCTAAGCAACATATTCAAAATTCTAGTCATTCATATAAGCATTAAAATGACTTTTACCATGACATCTATTCATGTAATTCTATTATTTAGTTCATATAATATTCAAATTATCTCAAACTGCTTAGATACTTTATTTTTCAAATCAATCAAGAATTCCTTGATTTGATATATATTTTATCATGTATATTTCATACAATTATTCATTTTCATATGCAAAAGTACAGTTATTAACATTCGAAATTCCATTGACTGTGACATCAGTAATCACTCCATGTTTGATCACTGGTAGATGTACCATTTTCCATAAAACAGAGCATACTCATTAGCTGTCAATGAACATATATTTAGTACATTTATGACAACATAAAAATATAAGATATTAAGAGCCTGCAGCAGCAAATATTTGGAAAATTGTATAAGCAATAGATTATTTAGCTCCAGATATATAACCAGATAAAAGGACATTATTTAGAATAGAGGCTGAAAGTACTCATAATGGAAAGAACTGTATTTTTATGACACTTCTCAGTAAATATTGTCATTTATTTTATAATATTTATTTTAAATCAATATTTCATAAGGGAGCCTCTAGATTTTTCATTTGCATATCTATAAACTAGTCATAATCTTCTGAATATAATTTGTATTTGCATGCAAACATGTCTTGTCAAAGGACATGATTTAATGAATATTTTATTAGTTGTTCATTAATGGAACATCTGCAAAATTATCTTGAACTTTGCTTTGAAAATCTAGGAACATCTAGGCACATAACACCCGAAAACACAAGTCTATCATTTTACAGGAAAAAAATTCTCATTAATTAGCGAGTTCAAAAAAAAAAGTCAAGCATTATTATCCTATAAAACATTCCTAGATACTTCATTAGAGCTTAAGGTACAGAGTAAAACAACATGAAAGGATGACATGAATGGTCTCCACATTGAGAAATATCTTATTGCAAACTCATGATTTTTGAAAATGATTATCATGCATGCATCTGACTTTTAAAATACTTCAATAATCTATACCAATATAATGAAAATGATCAAAAATTGCATTAAAAACTAAATGGAGGCATTGTTACTCAAAAATAGTAGAAAGTGATGTCAAAATCTAAGGCTGATTTTCCCCAACCCCTTAGTTGAGCTTGAGTACATGTGGAAAAGAAAAAATAAAAGTGTTCAGCTATCAGCTACTGCATAGAGTAGAAAGGAATAAAAGTAAATTTTTGAAATAAATGGGAATAATCTCGACTCCACCTAAAGGGAAAGGAAAAGATAGAATCAGACTTATTAGGTAGAAATCACTATCTTTGGGAATCAGGTAATGTGTGCTATTCATAAATCAACATCACTTAAAGGATATAGGTAGTGACAATGTTTTTCCCTTGAAGGCTAAAGAGAAACCTTTATTATAAATGTTAACCAAGACACCAAGACCGAAGCAAAATGAAAAGCAAGTACAAAAATTATTTTATACAGATTTCAGACTGGTAATCTATTATATGTGAGAAACTCACCAATACACTATAGGAATAAGAAAAGTTAAAAGGTTAAATGGTTTCTACTGTCATGTACAACTAAAAAGAACAAATAAAAATTAAATAAAATTATTTTAAAAAGAAAAAATGTTAAAAACCAAAAATACGTCAAAAATACTTTGACAAGAATGCAAGAATAAGAGAATAAGAAATTAAGTCTATGGCATCATTTTAGGCAATCTAGAGATGTGTAACTGAACCTTGATGAGTTTTTTTTTTTTTTTCACTTATCAGCAGTCAATATAGCTTCCAAAAACTAGCTGAAGCAGGATATGAGCAATTTAAGAAAGTTGCATGAGCTCTCTGCTGCTTGACATGTAGCAAGGTTAGAAGCCAAATTAGATCTAGGTTAAATTATTATAATCAATTATTCTGTTTGGTTAATCTGCTGCTTTTTTCTGATGATGGTTTGCCTATGTGGAAAGCATAAGAGTGATTCTGCCTAATTTTTATTCTGTATTAATATCTTATCAAATATTGTTGCTGTCCTACAAATACAAAATTTGAAAACATTTGTTTTCTTGAATTTGATATTATGTGCTTTGGAGACTGTCTTAAGATCACATAATATTTTCATTCTCTGTTGGAGACAGAGAACAGAAAAACATAATTATTGTGTTTTCTACTTCAGGAATCTCAAAACAAGCATGGACAAATTAATGGTTTTTAATTTTTGTTTATTATAAATATAACTTAGTAGACAAATAATAACTCTAGAACCTAACTAAAAGATGTTGATTTCTGAATGTATACATAATCATACTGTGGACCCAAAGAGAGCTTGCAAGTCATCTGTTTATAAACTATCTACTGACTCTCACCAATGAATGACACCATGTATGTCAAGCAACAATTTAGATATGATGCAGACATAGACTCCATTCTGAACAAGAATGAGAGGTAAAGATGACACCAAAAACAACAAATGAACACTTAAAGTTCTGAGCCTTTCTGCAACACTTCTGTACAATGATAATCTACCTGAACCTAAATTAAACATCAAGAGAGGCAGGAAAAATTGTCATCTTTTCCACTTCCTGGAGGTGCTCACTTTCTCCACAGTTATGGTATAGGACATGGATAGTCAAAAAATTTTCAGAAGTACGGGAAAGCTATAAACAGAGAAATTAGTGTAATATTCAAAGCACTGCATAATTTGTCAAATTATATTCTCATTAATAGTTGCTTTAATAATATACTAATGTGTTTTTGTCATCCTTCACCACTGGAAGAAATTTTCTATCAGCAAACCAAAATGAATAACTGGGAGAGGACACATAGGTAATAAACACATATCTTTATGACACTGAATATTGACTACAAAGATGCATTTAAAAGTCTTTCTTACAAATCCACATAAGGAAGCAAAGTTTGCTGATTCACCATTGAGAAAAAAATAATGTGATTTCTGTTAGAATTTCCTATTGTAACCTTATCAAATTATACCAAATTAAGAACAAAAATCTACTACAGTATTTTATGGAGGTGAAAAATTGAAGCTAAAATTGAAGTGTTGCCAGAGTGGCATTCTAGAGGGGAGAACCCATTCATTGCTATTTCCAACTTCTAAAGTCTGTACAACTTCTTAACTCATGACTGCATCAGGTATCCTCCATTTCTATTGTCACATCTCCTTTAAATTTGACCCTCTTGCCACACTTTTATAAAAGCACTTGTAATTATCATGGGTCCACCTCAAATTAGGATAATCTTTCCGTCTAAAGATTTTTAATTAATCATATATACAAGGACTATTTTGCCATGTGATATATATAGTCACAGGGTCCAGGAATTAGGACATGGGAGGGCAATACTATGACTACCACAATGGCACAGAAGCTTTCCCTGAAGGTGGGAGTTAGCAGACATATCAGAACCTAGATACAATGAGAGTTCTTTCCATGTTCTTTTTCTCTAGTGGGAATAAACAATCTTTAGGACTTCTTGCCAGGCATTGTGGCCAATGCCTGTAATCCCAGCCCTCGAGAGATTGAGGCAAATTCTAAACTGAGCAATACAGTAAGACTAAGCAACTTGGAGAGACCCTGTCTCAAAATGAAAAATAAAAAGGGTTAGGGAGGGGATGTGGTTCAATGGTTAAGTGTACCTGGGTTCAATCCCTTGCACAAATAATAATAATAATAAGAAGAAGAAGAAGAAGAAGAAGAAGAGGAGGAGGAGGAGGAGGAGGAGGAGGAGGAGGAGGAGGAAGAAGAATAATGTCATCCAGTAGAAATGACTTTCAGCTTCACCCTCACCACTAATTTCAGCCATTTCTAGTACCTAACACTTTCCCTGGGCTAAATTTTCTTTCCTTACATCTTTGAGTTTCTGATTCCTCTTCTCTACATGACTATAACAAATTGCTTATACCCAAGACCTTAAAATAATAAAATCAAATAGCATACATGATTTTTAATCTTCAACCTTGTCTTCATTGTTTAGATTTTTATCTGCATACACACCTCAGGAGGTAACAACTATTTTAGCCTCATGCTTCATTTTACATAGCTAAATCACAAAAATTTCTCTCTTGCTCCTGAATTCTACTGTATAGCTCAAGGCCCTGGGAACTTTCACTGCCCTGCACCCATCTCCTAAAGCTAATTATGAATAATCAGGAACTTTGAATGGTTGACTGCATCTGTTGCCAGATCTTCCTAGAAACACACGCTTTAAAATATTTATGCTGAAGAAGAGTTTATAGATAATTGGACAGTTATGTTTTCATTTTAATTTTAATGGGCTTATTTAAAAAGCCTAAGGTAATAGTCTACTTTCAGTTTTGGATTTTGTGCTGATGTTTTATTATAAAAAACTTTTAGTTCAATTTAGTAAAAATAAAATGTAAACACCATCATGAATGTAATGGATGGTCATCGACTTGATCTTAATTATCCATAAAGTTAATGGGAGATTTTGTATGCCAAATATCAACATTTACGTGTGGGTATATGTGTGTGTATCCAATCTGTACCTTTTAACCTCCAAAGAAGATAAAATAATTACCAACCAAACATGGAGAAATATGGTAAAAAGATGCTTAGAAAGATGGGTCTCCCATTAGTCTCCATAATTCTTCACACCTGCACACTATAAAGAAATCATTCCAATGACATTGTGACCTTTTTGTGTAGAAGAGTATTTTGTTTTCTAGTGGAGTCTATGGCAATGAAACCTAAGCTCCAAATTATATACGCATTTTAAGTTGGAGTGATAAAATTATTATACCCTCTTATACACAAACACAATCAAGTTTATTGTCATTATAAGTGACCATGAGGACATTATCACTGTAATGCTTAGCACTCCATTTGCTGAATTAAAATTTATTTCATGACAAATTCAAAATGGTGTCTATATGAAGAACACATGATGGCAAATGGCAAAATCAGATAAGAACACAGCATTTTATGGCTTATTTGTATCACTACAATATAATTTATGACAGCACTGTAAATTAATATTCCTGAGTTGAAGTAAAATAAGAAATTTATTCAGATATACTTGAGCAAATATTTCCATATAATAGAACCCTTGAGAAGTCAACTATAGATTTTATTCCACTAATAATTAAATTTCTCCTTTTCAGAAAAAAGCCTGTTTTTCTTCCTGATTTTAAGCCATATTCAAACCATATCACCATAAAAAATATATATTCCATCTTTCCTTTTTATGATTTTCAATAACACAAATCTCTCCTCAATTATTTGCACTTTTTCTTTTCTAACCTTCTTCTTCATGTGGTTGACACTTTTTCATTCTTGTAACTCAGCTCAAATGCCCCATCCTCCTCACTCTAAGGACATTTGCCTTTTCCTCTAACATTCTGAATTAGAGCGCCCTCTGTGGCCAGCCCAAAGCCTTACTGTCTCTTATATTGCACCATATGTTACTATAAGATGACACATGCTCCTTCATAAATGAAGTTTCTTTGACAGTCCTGTGAGTCCTTGACACAGTCTATTATCAAGTCCTTTGGAATTTGTCTCTTTGAATGTTTTATTTAAATATTAATTTTATTTAGTGTACATGGACCCAAAGAAACTGAAGAGCAAGAAAGTCTATTTAAATTCATTGATGTAAGAATGAAATAATAATGAACCCTTACTAATTTTCTATTAAAAAAAAAATTTAAATTAGAACATTTCCTGTCAAAGACTTGCTCAATTAAGATTCACATCAAACAAAGGTCTAATTTTTACATGTTTATCTTTGTTCCTTAATGACACCTTTTTAATTATGCTAATCTCTATCTCAGACTCAGCTGCCTAGGAATCCCAAATTATGAAAATTTTGGATTTATTGTAGTTAGTAAAAGCCAATTTTTATTTTTACCAAGGATTGGAAGAGTAAGAAAAAAGTAGCAAAAATATAGAATGTAAAGACCTATAAATTGCAAATGAATTACCAAAATTATTTGTTTAATGGAAAAGCCTTTTCTATAAACTAAGTTTCTTTTTTCAGGACTAGAATTTTGAAAAAGATGTTCTATTAGAAACGGCATTCTTTAAGGAAATTGTATTGCTCACATCTCTTGCCATGCAGTTAAAAGTAGTAGAGGTGAAGATGGCCTATAATTTTGACCTTTTAATAATAGTGTTCGATGAACTCAAATGAAACTCAGATTGGTGTAAGAGGGTACTTCATTTGAGTTCATCTAATGGACTGAAGTTCATCCTACTTGTTTCTTCTGCATCTGGGCTTTATTAAAAACAGAGATAAATGGAATAAGTAGGGTAAAGCTGAAGTCCAGCATTGTCTGGGGAATTATATGCAGACCTGGAAAGGAAGCAATAAATGCTACCAACATCTTTGAAAAAAAAATGAAGGTAAGCATAGAGCCCTCCTACTAGTGTAGTGTCTGGAGAGATGAATTGTATGATAGACAACTGATAAGAATAGAAGATCTTCAGTATCAAATATAAGCTTTACTTTTTCACACTGTGTCAAAACTGAGTCAAACATTCTCCACCTTTCCACTGAGGATATATGACTAGTATGACAGTCCTATGGATTATTCTCATAGCAGGAAAATGCAGAAGTATTCAGTATTGTTTGTATTGATGAGTTGCTCATCTTCCAAATGATTTTAAAGATTTCAACAGCAAGACAGACAGATATGAATGGAATGTGAAATACAGATTCTTAGAATCCATCGAAAAAGTATGTATAAACTGGGCACAGTGGTGCACGCCTGTAATCCCAGTGGCTCGGGAGGCAGAGGCAGGAGGATGAAGAGTTCAAAGTCAGCCTCAGCAAAAGTGAGGCACTAAGGAACTCAGTGAGACACTGTCTTTAAATAAAGTATAAAATAGTGCTGAGGATGTGGCTCAGTGGTCAAGTGCCCCTGAGTTCAATCCCTGGTGCCATCCCCTGCAAAAAACGTATGTATAAATGACTGACAGCAAACTACACTGTGACGATAATTAACACTTTGAAGCTCGATCTATTCAGTGAGAAACTGGGTAGAAATGTCTGTGCTTTTACATCCTCATCAGAAAGAATAATATCCATGATGCATTGAATAACTTTAAGGACAACCTTTACTTCTAAAGCACCAAATATTTCCTACACAGCTGATATTAATCTGTATTGCTGCATAGTAAAATATTGAAAGCCTAGTTACTTATAGCACACATTTATTATCCCAAAGTTTCTATAGGTCAGAAGACTCACATGGCATGACTAGGTTCTCTACACAGAGTCTACAAAGCTAAAATCAAAAGTGAATCTTTCCTAGATGCTCTAGGGAAAAAAAATGTCTACTTTTGATCCCATTCAGGCTTTTGGAAAAATCAAGTTCCGTATAATAAGGATTAATGTCCTCATTTTCTTGCTGGTCATCAGTCAAGTGTCACTCTTGGTTGTTACAGGTTCATTCTCAGTCTTTTTCATACAGATCCTTCCATCTTCAAGTTGATCAGCAAAGTCCATCCAATCCTGCCCATGCTTTGAAAGTCTCTGACCATTTTTGCTACCAGTTAGGGAAAATCCTTCTTTTAAGAGGCCAGGTGATTAGGTAAGACCTATCTAGATATGTCCCCTTCTTAAAGTCAATTGTCCCATCTACCATAAATTAACATGGCAGTAAAATTCATTAAATTCACAGTCTGGGAGATTATGCAGGGTGTAAACACTGGGAGAGAGAGGTGCAACATCTTAGAATTCTTCCTGGCACAAATTCTACAGGGTGTATTTGTTCATGTCAGTAGTAGTGGCAAAATTCTAGGAGAAATCAGTGATTCCTAACCAAATATCACAATAACACTGCTGTTGAAAATGCAAATGAAGGATGGTATAGCACATGCCTAACATCCCAACAACTCAGGAGACTAAGAGTGGCATAAGGTCTGTGCCAGCCTTGGCAACTTAGTGAGACCCTGTCTCCAAATAAAATCTAAAGAATCCAAAGACATAGACCAGTGGTAGATTATCCCTCAGTTCAATACTCAGTAGGAAAAACAAAAACTAAAAAGGAAAAACTAAATTACTTACTAGTTTTTTAAAAATACCAAAATAAGTCATGTATTTAACTACCAGGATATTTTCCATTCATTGATTTAGATTTTTTAAAAAACAATGTCTATTCTATAACAACCAATTTATGTTGAGGCTCTATTTTATATTTTGTAGACTCATTGTTGTCCCTGGAGATATAGACCAGAAAAATATTCCAGCTACTGCACTGAGGAGAGAAAAACAAATTGATTATTTCCCCTGTAACTCTGGGAGGGCTTTCCTCAGTTGGGTTAGGGGACAGCAAACCATGCCAAAAAGGACTTAATGTTAGTTATTTTTATATTTTTTATGTTATCTCATCCCTGGCTGACTACTAAATTTAATGGCTCTAGCCATTAAGGCCTAGTCTCAGCACAAATCCATATATTAACTTTTATTAAAAATTGAAGCTATTCTTCCATGGTAGATATTTTGTCTATTATTTATTTTATACATGTCGTTTCAGCCTTTTTTACTGGAACTGTATTAAGATAGTAATAATTACACATCACAGTTATATTTTTCTACATAGCAAAATAGCATTAACGTGAATCAAATCAGTAATACCGTGAACTTGCTTATTTGCTAAATTCTCAGAAACTGTCCATTAAATAACCCATTCTAGTATTTTGTCAGGAAAAAAGCATCAATTTCACCCATCTACTATACAACTCTGTATTACTTTGGTTGAAGAAGAAGTGTATCAGTAGATCAGTAGCAAGCTGGAATGAGGACAAGAAGAGATGTTAACTCACAGCATCCATTCAACAACTGTGCATTGAGTGCCTTATGTTTGCCTACTGGACACAGAGTATGATGGTGAACCCACAAGGGTCTGTCCTCGAGTAATCTGTCATCTTTTTAAAGAAATAGATAAGCAAACCATCAATTACAATGACAAAGAATTTTATGATCACATATTAAAACATATAACATTGCTTAGGGACAGTGAGAGAGCACAGAGCTGAGGGTGAAGGTGTCATATTGTTTCAAGAGTCCTGGTGTTACGACACTACTTTAATTGACTTGGATGAAGGCCTCAGAGGCTTGTCTATCAAATTTCTGGATAATTCACAAATGGAAATAGTAATTTTGGTTAAGAAGAAATGTAATACAAAATAATGACCTCACTGGGCTGAAGTAAATGTCAAATTACTGAAAATGAAAAGAATGTAGTAATAAAGGAAGAATTATGGTTGAGAAAATTAATAGTGAATTGTAAAATTTGATCAATGAGACAAAGAATAAAAGCACGTTAGATGGTTTAAAAACTGAAGAAATAATAACAAATTTATTCAGACCTATCTTACCACTTTAAAGATGAGAAAAATTAATTTTACAAAGTTTACACAGTTGATAATTACTAGAAACAGTATTAGAGTCCAAATGTATCAGAACCAGGTCCAGATGTGTAATACAGATTTGGAGGTGATTCCTCAGGTGAAAACGGAGGAAAAATGTAGTTTAGGTGATAAGAACATAGAATGTATTTGACAAAATATATTTTAGAGGAAAAGAAAGTAAGGGTTTATGTGATATGCAGAGTTAGTTACTGTGAAATACGTTATGGCATGTGCTAGAGAGAATATATTTCAGTGCATGAGGAATTGATAAAAACAGCAAATCTGAAGCACAAGGCTGAGAATTAAAATCAGAAGAATGAAATAAGCTGAAATCACAGGTTAAAAAGCTGAATCACATAAAGAATATGTTCTTGCTAATACACTCAAAAAGCATCCAGATGTGAGAAACTTTTTTCTGGCTACTGATATAAGTAGAAAACCTACAAAAATAAGTTTGCCCTCAGTCAGGGAAAGGTCTGGAAGAAGTTTAAAAGTTGTTTGACCAGAACAAAAAGAAATCAATGAAGAAAAGATGTGGTTTGTCTATCAAAAAGACCACAAGCCTAGAACACTGAGAATTTCTTGAGTGAACAAACAATGTGTTTTGTCCAAATCAGGGTCAATAAATAATGTTCAGGATGCATACCAGTGGGTAGAATTGCTGCATGAAGAATCCCTGCCTTAGGAAACAAAGAAGGTCATTGACATGATGCCTTTTTATGAAATAGCTTGTGTTGCTATCAACATGACTACCTACAGTCTTGTTTCCCTGTCCTTTTCTGAGACAAAAGGTGAAGTTGACCCAGAGGGAAGAACTGTCAGTGAACTTGTGAGGAACTTAAAATAGGCTAAATGAAAGAGCCATTAGAGGTGTGTGATGGGTCTATTTAAAGGTAGGTATAACTGTCCTCTTTGAAAGCACAATAGGGTGTTTTGAACAAAGCCAAAGGTTGAACGTTATAAAAAGAATATTTCAGATAAATGTAGGGTTAATTCTGAATATTTTATTTTTCTATCAGACTGGCTTCTTTTGACCTATTCAGTTCATTCCATCTCTGAAGTAATTAATCAGAAATTGAATAGTGCATTGTCTGGATACTGTGCAGGGAATTTCTCCTTTGGCTAGACAGTTGAGTTTAAAGCCCCTTCCACCTCCAAATAATGTTATTTTAAGTGTATTTTTCTCATAATGAAAGAAAACAAATTATACAAGTTAATGAATAAATAATTAGACATAGAACAATGTGGGTGAAAAGGAAAATTATTAGGTCTGTAAATAAGTCCTGTAAAAAAATCCACTTGCTTATATGAATATATTGCCAAGGGCCCTTTGTTCATTACTTAGAATAATAAAAAATTCCCTTTCCCTCCATTTAAATATATCTCATTAGAGAATTACTAGGCAGAGAATGGAAGACTATATAATACCCTGGTATCACAGGAGTAACTGGAAAAATAAAAGACAGATGCACTTAATTAATCAAGTTACCAATGCAATCATCTCAAGAAGAACTAAGTGCTGACAACAGAAAGGTGTTTATTTATAGTAATAATTGCATTGAACTCATTTTTAGAAAGGTTCTCTCCAATTAAATAAGCAAAAACAATTGCTTACATTTCAGGGAAGATTTTAGCATTCTTCTAAGATAGTAAGATATTTAATTTTCATTAAAGCTGTCTCCTGGTGAAATCTATTCAAATAAGTTTTGGAATTTGAGAAGAGGAAGAAAATGGACTGAAAGAACAGAACTAATTTGAGGTCATTTTTCCCCCAGAGTTTACAATTATTTGAAATTGACACATTTTAAAATTATTATGTATTTCAATTAAATTTTAAAATATAAGCTCTCTACAAATGATCTAAATATATAATGGCTTCTTTCATATTTATCTGACCCATGTATCTGGGTCATTAGTTGATTGGATTCTTGTGACATTTTTCTTTAATAATATATCATTTTCCTGATTTTTCTTATGTTGTTTTGTTTATTTGCTGGATATTATACATGATACAGGGTTTTAATGGTGAAATCCATCAACTTCTTCTGAAGAATGTTGATTTTGTTCATTAAGTACTTTGATTGCTAGTTGATTTCTTAGACATTTTTTAGGATTGGTTTTAGGTTTTGTAATTGCAGATCTTTAAAAATTACAAAGTATTTCCCAGTCCCCCATGATTTGGTAAGGCTTATCTTTCAACTGCTATTTCTCCTGTGGATCTTGTAAGCATTGTGTTTTAAGCTTATAGGTGTGAACCTAAGGTGCTTGTCTCAATCTGAAATGATTTTATAATGTCTGGAAACATTTCAATGGCAACGAGTAATGGAAATTCCAGGGCACCTAGAATGGAGACCCACAACAAAAAATTAACTGAGCAAAATATCAAAATTG
The DNA here is from genome assembly GCA_020662805.1 of Glaucomys volans. NCBI lineage: Eukaryota > Metazoa > Chordata > Mammalia > Rodentia > Sciuridae > Glaucomys > Glaucomys volans. Next base: position 208,758 of record JAJEJO010002620.1, read on the forward strand.
GCAATATTGAGAAATCTGCTCTAGATTTCCCTTCTAGGATATATACTAGTTCTTTTAGATCAATGTGTTTCTTATGCCTAGGGTAGCTGTTCAAAATGTAAACCAAAGTCACTATGTCCCTACCTGCTTACTAATATGCAACACAAAAAACCCTCCATGACTTCACTTCTGGTATCTCTGTTTGGCTCTGAACTCTTAGCATCTACTCTTTGGACAACCTGAATGCCATTAATAAGCAAAGGTTTAGTCCACAGCTCAGTCAAGGACTATGGAGGACATATACATAAACTTGTGCATGGCTTCCTGCGTTTTCTCTGGTAGCCATTCTGGTGTAACAAACTCTGATCTCTGCCCCCAAACATGAGCAGATTGCCAACCTGAATTCGTGCTCTAGCATGTAATCTAGATCTGCTTCATACTCAAAACTAAGGAAGGTATATGTATGTGTATTCACACATATGCACACACACACACACACACACACACACACAAAGCCAGAGTTTCATTCCCATACAAAAATATGACTCTTTTTTAACTGCCATTTTTCTAACTCAGCTTGGTATTTGTGAGTGCTATGTGGTTCATATTCTGCAGGAGATATTACACAATTTTCTCAGATCTTCAGATCCTCACTTTTTTTTGTAAGCATAATTTGAAATAGAATCTGTAGGTTATTTAAGAATAGTTCTCCAATATTCCCAAAGCATGACATGGAATTTTAAAAAATTTTTTATTTGTTCTTTTTAGTTATATATGACAGTAGAATGTATTTTGACATACCACACATACGTGGTATATAACTTCCTATGTTTGAGGTTGTACATGATGTGGAATTACACTTTCTTGTAGTCATATGTGAACATACGAAAGTTATGTCCAAATCATTCTACAGTTGTTCCCATTCCCCTTCCCCTCACCCCAGTGCCCCCTGTCCAATCTGGTGAGTCTCCCCTACTCTCCACACCCCACCCCCAGTTATTGTGTGTCAGCATCTGCATAACAGAGAGAAAATTCAGCCTCTGGTTTTATGGGATTGGCTTATTTCACTTAGTATGATAGTCTCCAGTTCCATCCATTTACCAGCAAATGCCATAATTTCATTCTTCTTTATGATTGAGTAATATTCCATTGTGTATATGTGCCACATTTTCTTTATCCATTCATCTGTTAAAGGGCACCTAGGTTGGTTTCATAGCTTAGCTATTGTAAATTGAGTAGCTATAAACACTGATGTGGCCATGTCACTATAGTATATAGTATACTGACTCTAAGTCCTTTGGGTATATGCCAAGGAGTGGGATAACTGGGTCAAATGGTGGTTCCATTGCAAGTTTTCTGAGAAATCTCCATACTGCTTTCCATAGTAGTTGCACAAAGTTGTAGTTCTGCCAGCAATGAATGAGTGAACCTTTTCCCCCACATCCTTGCCAACATTTATTGTTACTTGTATTCTTGATAACTGACAATCTGATCAGAATGAGATGAAATCTCAGGGTAGTTTTAATTTGCATTTCTGCAATTGCTAATGATGTTGAACATTTTTTTCATGTATTTGTTGATCTATCGTATTTCTTTTTCTGTTAAGTTCCTTTACGCATCTCTTGATTGTGGGTTTTTGGTTTGGTTTGGGTTTTTTTTGTTTGTTTGTTTTGTTTTTTTTTTAGTGTTAAGTGTTTTGAGTTCTTTATACATCCTGGAGATTAGTGCTTGTTATGGTTTAGATATGGTGTCCCCCAAAATCTCATGTGTGAGAAAATGCAAAAAGGTTTGGAGGAGAAATGATTGGGTTGTGAAAATCTTAACCAAATCAGTGAATTAATCACCTGATAGGGATTAACTGAGTGGTAACTGAATCTGGGGTGTGGCTTTGGGGCATATATTTGTTTCTGGCAAGTGCAGACCTCTCTCTCTCTGCTTTCTGATCACCATGATGTGAGCTACTTCCTTCCTCCACACTCTCTGGCCATGATGCTCAGCATCATCTTATCCCCTGAGAAATGGAGCTGGCCTTCTATGGACTAAGACCTCTGAAACTGTGAGTCCTCAAATAAACCTTTCTCTTCTATAATTATTCTGGTCAGATCTTTTCATCATAGCAGTGAAAAAGCTGAGTAAAACAATGCTTTACCTGAGGTGCAGTGGCAAAGATACCTCCCATTCTGTAGATTCTTTCTTCATGATTTTGTTTCCTTTGCTATGAAGAAGGTTTTTAGTTTGATACTATCCCATTATTCATTCTTTATTTTACTTCTTCTTGCACTTTAGGAATCTTGTTGAGAAATTTGGTTCCTAAACTAACATGATGGAGATCTGGGCCTACTTTTTCTTCTACTAGGCACAGGGTCTCTGGTCTAATGCCTAGGTCCTTGATCCATTTTGAGTTGAGTTTTGTGAAGGGTGAGAGAGTGGGGTCTAATTTCATTTTGCTACATCTGGTTTTCCAATTTTCCCAGCACCATTTGTTGAAGAGGCTATCTTTTCTCCAATTTATGTTTATGATGCCTTTGTCTAGTATGAGATAACTGCATTTATGTAGTCTCTGTGACACAGAATTTAGACTAGATTCTTAAGAATCTAGTGCAGAATAAAGACAAACCCTATTAAGATTAAAATAGAAGTATTTTTCCATAGGTAAATAAGTTTGGAGGCAGTTGAAAAATATGAGGAGATTAGTATATATTTTAGGTACACAACACAACTTATAAGAAAAGCAAAACAAAAAAAATTAAAGCATATTTGTTCAACAAGTTCAATGAATACAAAAACGTCACAAACAATGTAGATATTGACCCAACTCTGAGGATCACTTTTGTTGATCAGTGTGTCTAGATTATAACTACCAGTTTCTTAAGCTCTAACTAGTACAGCTTGTTGCTGTGAAAGAATTTTTTTAGATGTAATTAACACCTATAATCAGTTTATTCTAAGAATGGAAAATTATCCTAGATAACATGATTAGGCCTGATTCTATCAGTTAAAAGTGATTCTATCACTTAAGAGCAGAATTGAGGTTTCCTGGGGAAGGAAGAAACTCCAGCTGGGGACAGTAGCTTCTGCTTGTGCTTGAAAGATGTACCTTGCCCATTACTGATGTCATGTCCTACGGATTGTAAATTTGGCTAGCTATCTACCACAATTGCATAAGCCAGTTTCTTGCCATAAATCTCTTTAGAGAGAGAGAGAGAGAGAGAGAGGTTTTCCACTGTTGGAACACTCAAGTGATAAAGATTTTAGAACAGAAGTAATTCTAGAGGAACAGAATTTTGAGGTTGAATTCTCTGAACTGTTTCAAGATTGTCTGGACTTCATTCTCAATTCTATCAGATTTAAAGAAATCGATGACTCTATTTCTTGTGGTAAAGAGAATACTATTGGTTCATAGCATCCCTTGATAACAGAAATATTCAAATTCTTATAGTTAACTACTCCTTCTTAAACATCTATAAGGGTAAATATCTAAGTGACCATGTATCTTATGCTTTTGAACATTTTAGACAAACTAAGCAGTATAACGAGATTGTGTGCTCCTAAACTACACTACAACATGTGATCTCTCTATACCTTAACAAAATGTTTTTAGGTGTGACCTCAAGGCTTTAAATTTCCAGCATAAACTGGGCATTGCAGCACACTCCTGTATCCCCGAGGCTCGAGAAGCTGAGGAAGGAGCATCTCAAGTTCAAAACCAGTCTCAGCAAAAGTGAGGCACTAAGCAACTCAGTGAGACCCTGTCTCTAAATAAAATACAAAATAGGGTAGGTGATGTGACTCAAGGGTCAAGTGCCCCTGAGTTCAATCCCTAGTACCCCCTGCAAAAAAAAATTCCCATCATAAACTGCATTCATATTCATAGCTGAGATTTCTGAAAATCAAGCCCAGAAATTCATTGTGCAAGCGACTGAATTACAATAAAAATTGAATTCCCAAATTTACACAGTATCTTCTGTTAAAGTGAAGACACTGATTGTAAAGAAATGGGATTCTGGTAATTGGAATGGAGAAATACAAGAAGATCCGCATCAAGATGAGAACATCAGATCCTAAATTTCAAGGAGTCCCCTTTGCCGCCAAACAAAACACAACGTGTCCCTCTCTCAGGAGGTAATCTCTGCCTGCATGATAACGGTGTTAATGCAGCTATCATAATCGAATAGATTCACCTCCAAATATTCCTGCCTTAATGCACAGGGAACAGCTCATAGCTAAACCAAAACACAGACTATTAACACAGTCTGTAGACCACACTTTCAGAAGCACCGTTCTAGCTAGTTTTGGGTGTTCTCTCTCAGTTAATCTAATATTAAAAACTTCACATGCTACTTACTGAAAGGATAATTAATGAGCATTTTTTTTTAAATTTAGAATGTAACTCTGAATCCTTCCCTTGAATACAAGTGACATATATTTAAACAAAGATTCAACTCCCATTTTGAGAAAGTCCTAAATAAATTGTGTCTTTAATACGGACTTTTTGCTAACTCAGAATTTTTAAAATAGTTAAGTCAAAAGCACAGAGGTAATTTAAAAAATTAAAAAATAGTTAATTCAAGGTTACTTGACTGGTCAAGTTGGGGTAAATCTCAACAAATTCTTAATCTCCATAGTTACTAGATAAAGCATTTTATGACTGAATGACAAATTTCCTTTATATCACTTTTGTAGGAGATATTGTTGAGTTATTATTCAGATACATTCAATGTGCACATCTAAATTTACAAACTTCAATTTTTTTGTTTATTCAGAGGTATGTACAAGTATTACCAGAATATATTTGAAAACTCTTAATAGTAACAAAAGGAAACCCCATACCTTTATTTATAACCCCTCTTTCTTTTATTCCCTAGACCTAGGCCTCCATTAATCTACTTTGTCTCTGTAAGTTTGCTTATTCTGGATATTAGGTCCAAGACTTAACATCTATGCAACCATCTTAAACTCTTACCACCATTATGTAAAATAAATTTCACTTTCTTGCCCTAGAGGGGCACTTACTGAGAAAACAGAAGTTAAAATATAATTTCCCCTTCCCACTCCCATTAACCACCAATTGAAATATCTCCTTAGAGTTAAGTCCCTGTCCCTGTCCCCGCAACTGTCCCTGCTTTCCCCCAGTGATGGCCTTTGTCAGATCCTGACTGACAAATAACACTTCCTACATGTGGATCTCTTCGCCAGGTTTCTGTGTTGCTCATCTGTGTCTCATTTCCCTTTCACTGAATATTTCACATAAATGGAATAATATAATAGCAGTTTGTCTTTTTTGACTTACTCCTTTAACCAATCTTATTGGTTCATTCATGTTATATTATAGTATTTATCAGTATGTATTCTTCTTTTTTTTTTGGTCCCGGGTTAAATCCAGAGGCATTTTACTATTGACCTAAATTCCCAGTCACTTCATTTTTTTTATTTTGAAAGAGGAATGTGCCAAGTTGAGAAGTCTGGCCTAAAATCTGCAATCTTCCTGCCTTGGATTCCTAATTTGATGGGATTATAGATGTGTGCCACTGAGCCTGGCTGATACTTTGTTCTTTATATTAATAAATAATATTCTAATGTAGTGCTATATACATTCATGTTTTGCGTGAAAATGTATTTTCGTATTTCCTGAATATATACCTACAAATGGAATTGCTGAATCTAACCAGTTTGAGTGACAAACTGTTTTCCAAAATGATTGCTTCTCATATCAACTCTAATCATGCCTTCATGTGATATAAAATATTCACTCTTCAGTCTTACATGTTTCCTATGAGTATTACAAAATTAGTGGGCTCACTGGATGATTGCTTGTTATAGATCTTTTTAGAATTTTGGTCACTTTTGAAAGGAGTCAGAGGATTTTTTGTACAAAGATAAACCTATGATTTGGGTATACTCAGTTCTGTCACAACTAGCTCCATGATTTTGAGTTAGCATCTTGATCTCTCTAGATCTTATAGAGGATATTTTTAGGTATGAGAATGGTGGTCTGAAGAATGAATGTCAATTCTCAGCATTGTGCCCAACTTGAGGGGAAGATTTAGTAAATGAGATGGGCTTTCATCAATGCTAACATTACTTCAATTCCAAGAGAGAGGGCATCTGTCCTGTGTGATTCAAGTTACAAATCTGGAGGACATGCTGATGTAAGCAAAATCTGAACTGCTTTAGGCTACTGGGTTCCATTACTATTTCCATGTGAATTGAGAGTCCAGTGAAATGGAATTGGAGATCAGGAACAGAACACAGTGCAGTGAGGAGGTAAGGTGAGGAAAGAATGAAGATGGAAAGGCCCAGAGTACAAAGCTTACATATTTGCCTTGAATCAGCCCCACATTGAGTTAGCAAACGAGAAATTCAGTTTTTTCTTAAACAGTCAAAAATCCCAGTAAAAAATATGCTAACATTTTCACTGAAATTATTTTGATTATAATGGATTTGATTTATTTCTCTGATTTTTACAACAATCATTTTTACCATTTAAGGTACAGGAAATTACACCATGAATAAGTCATGAAAAGGATTTATAACAAAATAATTTCATAATAAAATATTTTTGCTCCTTTTATTTACTTTTCCAGATAAAACTTTGAAACTACAATTTCTAAACTTTGATATGTTGTAAACTCAGGCGCTCCCTTTTTTTCTGGGAGATATCACTTTCTAAGTTCAGACACAGAAAGCATTTTCACAGTATATTTGTAAACAAAAGATGTATATAATATCATGGTCATATCATATATATATATATCATATATATATGATATATATATATCATGATCAGCATAAACTCTTTGTTTTCTGAAACTTTAAGCCTTCCTTTTTCTATCACAGTTGGCAATGTGGTCTTTTAGTAATGTCCAGATTCCAAATATTAAATTGTAATATTTACATACAGTTGTATTTTATCATTGGAGTACTGAATGATCTTAATGGACATTATGTTTACTGTTTTCTTTCTGCTATTAGTACATGGGATAATTTCTTCATTTCTTGGGAAAATTTAAGCTTTATTAAGACAAAGTATGATCCAAATAAATTTTTATTTGTTAATCATTTAAATATGTTCTCTGATTCCTTTCTCACTGTAACTGAATAAGAAGTCAACTAATAAGTGTCTGTTCCTATCCATAAAGCTCTCATCTGTTTTATTTTTGAAGAAATTTGTGTTTTTCATTAAAGAGGATCCATTTGAAATTTCAATATTTTAATATAGTCTCATTATAAACAAGACAGAGTTTATTATTCCAATAATTTGAAGGAATTTAATACATGATATTAATACAGCTTAGAGAGTGTTTTATTCCAATTCTACATCTGCTCTGTGACTAGGGTCACCCTTCTGAAGCGTGTCTCAAGTGTCTCAAGTTTACTCTTCTATAAACTAGGAATAATATTATCATCTAGATAAAAGGAAAGCTGAAGTTTAAATGAGTTAATTTAAATTAATGTGTTTATTCCTCTCTCTATACACAATAATGAATCAATAAAAATAAACTGCTGTTCTTGTTGTTGTTAGTGCTATTGCTATTTACTGGAGATATCTACAACTAGGATTTTGTTATCAAATTTTAGGAAATCCCATTATTATGGTTCCTCAGAAGGTTCCTAATGGTATTGACCTTGATTTCTGCTTCTATATTTAATCATAAACAAGTTTACCCTGATTAGTGAAAGTGGTATGCAGCAAATTAAATAGCTCTCCTTAAATTAATCACTTCTCTGATCATAGATAGTTGACTGTATCATCCTTACGCTTCTCTCCTCCTTGCAATTTACATATAACACAAGTCATAAGATGCACATATTGACTTGACTGTCCATTCGACAAGCCTCAGCCTTCTGATGGTGTAGACTTATGAGAATTCAAATTTTTTCCTTTTTGAAAAGTTCTTAGAGTTTAATTCTTTTCGCAATGTCCTCTGAATTCGAACACTATTTCTTAAGAAGCTTTTTCTAATACTTATCTCTGATATAATTTAGTGCTTGTTTAATGTGTTGGGGTTTTTATAACAAACCACCATAGATTAGGTGGCTTATAAAAAATCTATTTCTCATATGTTCTGAGGACTGGGAAGTTCAAAATCAAAGAGTGAACAAATTCAATATCTAATGAGGGCCCACTTCCTCCCTTCATAATGGCTATCTTTTCACTGTCTCGTCACACAACAAAAGGAGGGTCATGAAGGATTAATTAGATCCCTTTCATAAGGATATTATATCTATTCTTGACCATGTATGCCTTCAAGACCTTATCATCTCATAAGGTCTAAACACAATCACATTGGGGATTAAGTTTCAACATTTTGATTTTAGGTTGGTCTAAACATTCATTCCATATCAACATTTAAATACAATAAGATAAATTTTATTTTCCTCAGGGTCTTCATTTGATTTTGCAACTTACTAATGTTACTTGTATGATTATTTGCTCCCTTTAGTGACTGAGATTCAGGGCGGCCTGAAATGTCTCTTACTTATCTTTCCCTCTTAATCATCTTTCCTTCTTTTTTCTGTGAGCAAAAAATCTACATGCTAGGTATTCACTAAATATTTATTAAATTAAATAAGCCAAAATTATAAACATTTTATGAACATGTGAGAATTCTTTCATTTGTACTTTATGTAATAACTATTTTTCTAAATGTAATACTCATACCCAAATATACCACATTCCTCTGTGTCAATAGCAGAACAGGATGGGTTCTTAATAAAGAAGACTTTATCAGAATAGATGGTACTGATTAGCAGGACAGACTTGTCATTCACTCAAACTCTTTGCCTTTTCAGAACAAACAGACTCCATGTCTTAGGTGGCAACAAAAGTGAACACTAGAGTATGGGAGAAACACTAATATAACTATGCTATACACATGACTCCTATCTCAGTCAGCCTGCTCTGCTATAACAAACTACCAGAGACTGGGTGACTTAAACAATGGACTTTTATTTCTCTAAGTTCCGCAGTCCAGAAAATCCATGATCTAGTTGCTGGCTAATAGAGTTCTGGTGAAGACCCTCTTCCTGGCTCATAGATATGTGTGTTCTCACTGTGTCTTCACATGGAGAATAGAGAGGTGACTCTAGTGTCTATTCTTCTAAGGGCACTTATCCCATCATGAGGATTTCACCCTTATTTAAACATAATTACCTATTCAAGGCCTAACTCCTGATATGATCACATGGAGTGTTTGTGCTTTAACATATGAATTCTGGAAGAACACTAGCATTCAGTTCATAAAAACTCCCTTCCACATCTTTTGATGCTCCATGGTATAGTACAAAAGGATAGGAAGAAGGTAAAAATAAGGTTTTTACCTTCATCATTCTAAAAATAAGGTTTTGTGCCAGATGCAATGGCTCATGCCTGTAATCCCAGCAGCTCAGGAGACTGAAGCAGGAGGATGGCAAGTTCAAAGCCAGCCTCAGCAAAAGTGAGGCAATAAGCAACTCAGTGAGACCCCATAGGGCTGAGGATGTGGCTCAATAGCCAAGTGCCCCTGAGTTCAATCTCAGGTACCCCCCAAATAAAGCAGGTGTTGTAGGTAGCAATATTAAAAAATTATATCTAGACTTACTAACTCTCCTCATTGGAATGATATAAATTCCAATTGAAAGATGGCAGGCATTATTAAGTCAGTCTTAGAAACTTAGAATGAGCTTGTGACTCAACGTATTTTCCCCCTCTGGATTATCTTAGGATCACATCATACTATTTAGATACAAGTAGGACAAATAAGTTAATTCATGTCTATTTGTAATCATAATTTACTTCTCATTTCAAAATTTGATGAGGTTTCTGATAAATTCATTTTTTCAACATATCCATCGCAACAACTTCTAGTTCATTAGGAATATTTGGTCACATATTGATTACTTATTTACTTTTGAATCTCTGTAAATTTATAACTGTTTTTCAGGGGATTCTGAAAGTTCTTCAACACATTGATGTTGAACCAGTTTTCCCGATTGACTAATATCATGGTACCCAGATAGTAAAAGACATAATTCACAATATTTGATTACTCTGATTCTAGCTCCTGTGATAAAAGTTTTAGAGCCACACAATTATTATTTAATCATTCTGTCAATGATTAAAGATGCACAGAAAAATTGTCTCAAACCAGAAAAGCCAACCAAATAAGACAGTTGCTGCTAGATATTAGTCTTTTACTCTTATTTCACAAATTATTTCAAAAGATTAAGCCAAGGCAGGCATGGTGGCATACTCAGTAACTCAGGAAATTGAGGAATGAGGACTGCAAATTTAAGACCAGCTTAAGCAACTTAGAGTTCTGTCTCAAAATGAAAAAGTTAGAAGGGCTGGTGATGTTGCTCAGTAGAATACTTACCTAACATGCAAGAGACCCTGGGTTCCATCCTAAGGAAAAAGAAAAGAAACAATAGTAAGTAAAGCAACAAACAGAGCAGTCAACATAGTTTTAATTAAAAGTACTTATCTGTGAGTGCACATGCTTTAAAGATCTCTGCTGTACCCACACATCCCCACAACACGTTTCAGTCAAAATGGTCTTCTCCACAGAATTCCTGCTAGGCTGAAGCATGTTGTATTTTAAAAGTAGTTTTGACAAATAGGTACTATCTGCCATTTCATTTCCATGAAATAGGCTAACCCTACACTGTAGGGTCAAATTAAACCCTTATCTTAAAGTCCTACCTAAACAAAAAAAAACAAATTTAATGCTATGTTATGTGTCCACTGCAGATCATTTGTGGGCATTGCTCCACATAACACTTAGTAAACAAGACTGACAGAGATTTCTCACATGAACTAGCTACAACATTGTGAGTACCTTGCTAAGACTGGTGCAGAAAAACAAAAGAAAACAATAAGGACAGCAATAACAACAAAAGTGAAGGATCCTGGAATACTTTCTACAAGAAGGATTGGGTATCTGCCCCCAGTTACTTTGCTTCAACATATCTGCAAAGGAGGCTGGAAAAAGGACACTTCTGTATGTAAGGACAACACAATTGAAAAAGAATTTGGTGAGCACATCACATTGTATGTGAAAAAATCTCAGTTCAATGTGTAATTTTACAACTTGTGCTGTTCAAAACTATTTATAATGTTTACCTTTGCATGGCTGATGCTTCTGGTTCCTATAAATATGTTCCTCTTGTAATTGTAGGTGATATGAAAGTTCTGTTGAGCCTATGCTGGGACTGACTATCAAATTTAAAAAAGATTGTGATGAAGTTCAAAAAAATCAGAAAATACTGCCAAAGATAGGCAGAAATATTTTAATGCATAATTTAAGCTTATATATGAAATGCCCAGATCCTGTCAGTTGGAACTGGGATACTTGGCCTGTACATATTTGTAAGGGAAAGCAGAAAATGTGTTTCTGTGCTCAAATAAGAGCACTCAAAGGACAGAAAAGAATATGTTGTTTAAGGAAAAAGTTTTGGACACAGATCAGTGCAATGATCAGCACAAAATTGGCTTATTTTTCCTAATGACCACCATTCCAAGCCAACATAATTTATAATGTTTTAAATCCCTCTTACTTTCAAGAATAGAAATGACATGCAGACTATTTCTGTTGGAACAGGCCTTCAATAATTTCTAGTAACATTAGTAGCAAACTATTAACTGATCCTGTTGTAAAGTGTAAGGAAGCAGAAGCATTAAAAGAATTGACATCTATATCAGCATCACCTTTTATCAAACAGATGAACACCCTCTTTTCCTACAGAGTAATCTAGGCCAAGTCTTAGAAATATTTACTTTTTAACCTGAAATTTTTTTCTGAAAATGTTCTCCTATCAAGTTTGAAATAAGCTTTGTTTTTTACTGATGACAAAACAGAGGCAAAATGTAAAAAAAAAAAAAAAAATCAACCTCTCAGTTGTTGCCAACTTGATTTGTAATTAATGCACTTAGCAAAACATAAACTAAATTGAGAATATTGGCATAATCAGAAGTTATCAACCTGACAGGAAATAAAGGAAGAACTAGATACTATAAATAGCTTTCTATTGAACTGCCTCTATGATTCATCTAAGCAATTTAGAACTAAGTTACCAAAGGAAAGAACTGACCGTATTTACAGTTCTGCCAAAGAACTAATTGTGCTCAACAGTCTGTTTTATTGACACAGAAATGCCTTGTGAAGGCAGAATGAGGAATGTCTGCATACAATTCATCAGGATAAATGTTTTAGAAATCACTGATCTGTATAAAAATGGAACCTCCAAGCAGGGATAAGAGCTTTGGTAATTTTCTGTTACCCTGAAGCTTCCAGAAACATTTGTGCTCCTCAAACACTTCCTATATTCTTGAAAAGGGAAAAAGAATATGGTGATGTGTTTGCTTGCCTGCTATAGGCAAATAACTACTTCATGACTTTTGTTAGTCTTCTTTCTCCCTCGAGATCAAAGGGAAATATTTTGCCAATTTATATAATGAGACACATCTATGTTTACGTTTCCTGAGTGAAGGATATTGGTTTGCCTAGAACATATGTATTAAACAAAACAAAAACAAACAAAAGTATTCAAATTTCAACTTGGTTGAAAAGCAGGTAACTTGAATTCTCCGCCTTTGTTAAGAGCTAGGATTCTAGGAGGGGAACTTCTTGTGGAATTTGAAAATTTCTTCTAAAACTTTAACTAGAGATCTGTTTGGCAAAAATGCTTTAAATTTCCCCTATTTGTAAGATATGGAAAATGATAAACCCCAAAATAGCATGGTCTGAGAAGAGGGAGTGAGAAAGAAGGCAACCCATTGATAACATTGATCCTTTCCCAATACATTCTTTCCCTGTGACAAGACAGTCCCTAGAAAGGAAGCAAACGTCATCCAACGGCAAGACAATCCCTGGGGAAGAAGTATCTATCAAGCCTAGACTGGCAGTCTCTGGGAGGAAGCCAAAGCATTGATCCTTCCCCATATAAATCCTTTACCAGTGACAGTACAATGGGATCCTGGAGGGAAAGAGATAAATACTGAATGCTGACCCCAGACCCTCCATTAGACACACTGTCAATAATTTGGTCACCTCTCAGTGTAACCTATATAAGCACAGACTCCACCTTCGACCAGTGACTCATTTTCCACCAGGAAAGTGAGTCTAACAGAGGCATGACTCCACTGCTGAATAAAGGCTGTGCTGATCCTTGAAGTTTGCATCTGAATTGGTCATTTTGTGCTAATACTATGTATTTTCTTTTATGTATTTTTCAGGGGCATCAATTTCAGTGGAAGATATGTGAGAAGCAAATGTGTTAAGACCCATCCCTTCTATCCCAGAAACATCAGAGAAAGGGGAAGAGCAGGGCAGGAGGAAGTGTTTGAGGAAAACCAGTCTTCAATGTTTCTCTCAGGTGGGGACAGAGGGGAACAATCATTTCCAGGAATTTTTATATGTCCTTATGACTGGAATCCATGTGGGTGTGCCCACGGCAGTATGCATACCTTCCTCTTGCCTCTCTTAGAGTTCATGGCGGTCAAAGCCCCACACCATAATTTCAGGATCCCCAGAGCTCAGCGATCTTCTGGCTGTCCATTGGTTTTAAATGTGTCTTGGCTGTCCACTTTCATTGTAACTACTTTGTTTCTTAACCTAGGGTATATCATTGTAGCTGGCATACAGCAACATAG
>JAJEJO010002621.1:0-14948 GCA_020662805.1 Glaucomys volans
TGTTGGGAAAACTGGAAATCTGTATGTAGCATAAAGAGACTTATCCCCTCTCTTACCCTGCAAGAAAACTCAGAGTTGGTCAATGACCTAGGCATTACTTGCTCTTTTGGATTAATGTCCAATAAATCATTATGTAAACAATGACATGAAGTTTTCTCTATTGTTTCTTTCATTTTACTCCTTCTCCTCAAACTCTTACTCCTTATTCTGCATCAGTACATAAAAATTCTACAGTATTATGGACTACAACATGATAATGTACTACATGTCGACCTTGCGTGAAGATCAAATTAGAGTAATTAGTAGCTATCAACTTAGGGGAGAAAGGAACGGGTGGAGATTTGAAAACATGTCTCCCATTTTTTTCTTCCAGGCGTTTTCCAGATTCACATTTCACCTTTAGATCTTTCATCCTCTTTGTGTGTGGGGTAGGGAAGAACCCATTCATTGTTGTGCCTGTAAATACCTGATGTCCCCAGCACTTTACTGAAGAGCCTGGTCTTTCTCCATCATCTGTTATTGGCATCCTTGCCAGTCTGTTTATGTGTGAATCTATTTCTAGGCTCTTGGATGGGTTCCATTGTTTTACATATTTTCAGTTATTCTACTATCATGGTTTTCCTCTTTTCTAAATAAAAAGATGAAGACACACCTCATGCTGTCCAGGAAAAGGAAAGCCCATGTTCTGCATTCCACATGATGCAGGACAGAAGCTGGCCCCTCCAGCTCCACTCTCTTGTTATTTACACAGTCGAGACCATGGAAGGAGGAGACTTCTTTTTGGGCTGGAGTATGATGCTCACACCACTGAAGGGAGATTATTCTTCTTGTCCTCTTCAAAGCAACTATTCTCTACTTTTTTTTTCTTCCATGGCACTGGAACTTCTTAACTGGGTTCTGTGTTTCTCATGACAGTATCTTGATCTTTGAATCATTGCATCAGTTTTATCTGTGGAGTCTGGGCTGAGAAATCCTCTCCTTTCTACTTACAGCATTCTGTAGTTTTTTCTCATGTAGAAACCATTATTTGTGAACTAGGTGTCCCAGTTCTGGGTCATCATAATTGAACTTGGTATCATAGGTGTGTGTGTGTGTGTGTGTGTGTGTGTGTGTGTGTGCATGTGTTTGTGTGTATAATCTGACAATTAGGAACTTGCATCTTTGCTTCTGGATGTATTCACATGTATCATTACCAAGCTACACATGTTCATGCTTATGTCTTTCACCATGACACAGTTCACCAGGCTCATTCTAAACTTCCTTTCTTGACTGTTTCTTTGCTGTCCAACAGCACACAGCCACATGCCCACTGAAACCAAATGGTACACAAACGTCAAGGTCAGGAGGCAGGAACCAGACCTCGGATCAGCAAGCTCCTCTTTTTTCTGTGTTGGAGTCAATCAGTCAAAAATGAGATGTGGCTCATTTTCTGGGGTGAAATGGCTGCTGGCCACAATGAGGTTCTGGGCTTTATAGGAAGCTTTAGCATGGCCAGACCATGGGAGGAGTTAGTTAGTATGGGTGGGCCATATTGGTGTACAGGGGGCAGGGTCAGGTCATAGAGTGAGATTTGGTGGTGGGATCATTTAGGATGGGGTGGGAGGACAGGTAGGCAACCATATCTTTTTCCCAATTCCCATGATATACATATTTGTTTCATTCTAACAGCAGTTCATGAATTCTTAATACATGCCACTGCAATAAACTTACGAGTGTGTTAGTGTACATTACCACAGATGTGATCTATAATCTAATAATTTTCAGCTCAAACATCATTTGTCAAAATTACTCAGCTTGTTACCCAGAGCTGGGGTATTTTTGCCATTGCAATCCAATGCTGGGGACATGGTTTTGAGAAAAAGGAAGAGTAATTTCTATTTCTTTGCTAGCAAAAAAGAAATACAGGGGACAATTGTCCCAGACACTGTGACTCAGCCCATCAGAGAAAACACAAGACTTTTAAAGAAGCAATTTAAAGGCTGTGTTTAAGGTGTGCCCTGGAAGGGGATCCCAGGTGCACCCTTGTGGTGTGCTGAAATTCACTTGTTAATTTGGGAGATAGTCACTTCCTAGGTCTTCTGTTGACATATATCTGTGGAGAACACACAACTCAAGGGAATCTTGTTCTGTGCCCCCAGGTTACTGAAGGGGAGAGAGACAAGAGGAAAATAAAGTTATGTACATTTTAAAATAAGCAACAGGGGCTTTATTCAAAAAGTAAAGTGGATAACTCTTACAAGCTCACCTTCTTTTTGAAAATATTTATTTATATTTATTAACATTTGACAGTGATATTTTCTGAAAAATTCTTCTTCTACTTGTATATAGAGTTAAAATATCTGTCCAAAAATCTACCAAAATTCCCCTCTCTGTTCATTCCCCCCCCACTCCCCTCTGTACAATCCAAAGTTCCCTCATTCTTCTCTACCCAACCCACACTATGTATCAGCACCTTCTTATCAGTGAAACTATTCAGCCTTTTCTTTTTGGCAATTGCCTTATTTCACATAGCATGTTACTCCCCAGTTCCATGAATTTACCTGCAATTGTCAAAGTTTCATTATTCTTTAAGACTGCATTATATTCCATTGTGTATATGTATCACTTTTTCTTTATCCATTCATCTGTTGAAGAGCATCTAAGTTGGGTCAATAGTTTAGGTATTCTGAATTGATGTGGATGTGTCACTGAAGTATGCTGATTTTAGGTCCTTTGGATGTAAACCAAGGAATGGAATAGCTGGGTCATATGGTGGTTCCATTCCATATTTTCTTTTTTTATTAATTTATTTTTGTTCACAGTACACAAATGGAGTACAGCTATTGTTTCTCTGGTTATACACAAAGTAGAGTCACACCATCTGTGCATTCATACATGTACAGAGAGCAATGATGTCTGTCCAATTCTGTTATTATTTGTGCCCCCCCACACTGACCCAACCCCTCCCTTCCCTCTATGCTATCTATCCTTCCTCCAATCTTGCCTTCCTTCCACCCCACATTATGCATCATCATTCACTTATCAGAGAGACCACTCAGCCTTTGGATGTTTGGGATTGGCTAATCTCACTTAGCATTACAGTCTCCAACATCATCCATTTTCCTGCAAATGCCATAATTTTATTCTTCTTTATGGCTGAGTAATATTCCATTGTGAATATATACCACAGTTTCCTTATCCATTCATCTATTGAAGGGCATCTAGGTTGGTTCCACAATCTAGCTATTGTGAATTGAGCAGCTATGAAAATTGATGTGGCTGCATCACCGTGGTAATCTGACTTTAAGCCTTTGGGTATAGGCCAAGGAGTGGGATAGCTGGGTCCAAGGGTGTATCCATTCCAAGTTTTCTAAGCAATCTCCACACTGCTTTCCAGAGTGGCTGCAACAACTTGCACTCCCACCAGCAATGTATGAGTGTACCCTTTTCCCCACATCCTCGCCAACACCTGTTGTTGCCTGTATTCTTAATAAAAGACGTTCTCATTGGGGTAAGATGAAATCTTAAGGTGGTTTTGATTTGCATTTCTCTTATAACTAGAGATGTTGAACATTTTTTCATAAATCTGTTGATTGCCTATAGATCTTCTTCTGTAAAGTGTCTGTTCATTTCCTTGGCCCATTTTTTGATTGGGTTGTTAGTATTGGTGTAAAGATTTTTTAGTACTTTGCATATTCTGGAGATTAGTGCTCTATCTGAAGTGTGTGTGGCAAAGATTTTCTCCCATTCTGAAGACTCTCAATTCACATTGTTGATTATTTCATTTGCTGAGAAAAAGTTTTTTAGTTTGAATCTATCACAATTATTGATCCCTACTTTTATTTCTAGTGCTTTTGGAGTTATGCTACTACATGGTCCTAGGCCAACTTGATGGAGATCTGGAACTATTTTCTCCTCTATTAGGTGCAGAGTCTCTGGTCTCATTCCTAGGTCCTTGATCCATTTGAGTTGAGTTTTGTACAGGGTGAGAGATATGGGTTTAGTTTCATTTTGCTGCATATGGATTTCCAGTTTTCCCAGCACCATTTGTTGAAGAGGCTGTCGTTTCTCCATTGCAAGTTTTTGGCTCCTTTGTCAAGTATGAGATACCTGTATTTATGTGGGTTCTTCTCTGTGTCCTCTATTCTGTACCATTGATTTACCTGTCTATTTTGGTGCCAATACCATGCTGTTTTTGTTACTATTGCTCAGGAATATAGTTGAAGGTCGGGTATTGTGATACCCCCTGCTTCACTCTTCTTTCTAAGAATTGCTTTAGCTATTCTGGTTCTCTTATTCCTCCAAATGAATTTCATGATTTCCTTCTCTATTTCTATGAGGTCCATCATTGGGATTTTAGTTGGAATTGCATTGATTTTGTATAGTACTTTTGATAGTAGGGCCATTTTGACAATATTAAATCTGCCTATCCAAGAACGTGGGAGATCGTTCCATCTTCTCAGACTTTCTTTAAATTCTTTCTTTAATGTTCTGCAGCTCTCTTTGTAGAGGTTTTTGCCTCTTTTGTTATATTGATTCCCAGGTATTTTATTTTCTTTTTTGAGGCTATTTTGACTGTTATAGCTTTCCAAATTTCTCTACCAGAGGATGCATCATTTACAAATAAAAATGCAAACAATTTATGAGCATTAATTTTATATCCTGCTACTTTACTGAATTCATTTATGAGTTCCAGAAGTTTTGTGGAGGAATTTTAGGGTATTCTAAATAGAGAATCATGTCATCAGCAAATATGGATAATTTGAGCTCTTCCTTTCCTATTCCCATTCCTCTAATTTCTTTGGTCTGTCTAATTGCTCTGGCTAGAGATTCAAGGATGATGTTGAATAGAAGTAGAGAAAGAGGGCATCCCTGCCTTGTTCCAGTTCTCAGGGGGAATGCTTTCAATTTTTCTCCATTTAGAATGATGTTGGCTGTGGGCTTAGCATAGATAGCCTTTACAATGCTAAGGAACATTCCTGCATCCCTATTTTTTCTAGAGTTTTGAGCATGAAGGGGTGCTGTATTTTATCAAATGCTTTTTCTGCATCTATTGAAATAACCATGTGGCTTGTGACTTTATGTCTGTTGATATGGTGAATTATATTTATTGATTTCTGGATGTTGAACCATCCTTGCATCCCCGGGATGAAACCCACTTGATCATGGTGCACTATCTTTTTAGTATGCTTTTGTATGTGATTTACTAAAAGTTTGTTAAGAATTTTTGCATCTATGTTCATTACGGATATTGGTCTGAAATTTTCTTTCCTCAATATGTCCTTCTCTGGTTTTGGTATCAGGGTGATATTAGCTTCATAGAATGAGTTTGGAAGGGTTCCCTCCTCGTCTATTTCATGAAATACTTTCAGGAGTATTGCAATGAGCTCTTATTTGAAGGTCTTGAAGAACTCAGCTGTGAATCCATCTCTTCCTGGACTTTTCTTTGTTTGTAGGCTTTTGACAACTTCTATTTCATTGCTTGAAATTGATCTATTTAAGTTGTGTATGTCCTCCAGATTCAGTTTGGGTGGCTCATATGCCTCTAGGAACTTGTTGATATCTTCCAGGTTTTGTAATTTGTTGGAGTATAAATTTTCAAAATTGCTTCTAATTATGTTTTGTATTTCATTAGAGTCTGTTGTGATATTTCCTTTTCAACATGAATTTTAGTAATTTGAGTTTTCTCTCTCCTTCTCTTTGCTAGTGTGGCTAAGGGTTTATCAATTTTGTTTCTTTTTTGAAAGTACCCACGTTTTGTTTTGTCAATTTTTTGAATTATGTCTTTTGTTTCAATTTCATTGATTTCTGCTCTGTTATTAATTATTTCCTGTCTTCTACTTCTTTTGGTGATGTACTGTTCTTCTTCTTCTAGGGCTTTAATTTGTAATGTGAGGTCATTGATTTGTTGACTTTTCATTCATTTATTGAAAGCTCTCCATGCAATGAATTTTCCTCTTACCACTGCTTTCATAGGATCCCCGAAATTTGATATGTTGTATCATTGTTCTCTTTGATCTCTAAGAATTTTTTTTATTTCCCCCCTGATTTCTTCTGTTATCCATGCATCATTCAACAGCATATTATTTAATCTCCAGGTGTTGAACTAGTTTCTGTTTTTTATTTTATCATTGATTTCTAATTTCATTCCATTATGGTCTGATAGAATACAAGGTAGTATCTCTATCTTTTTGAATTTGCTATGAATAGCTTTATAGCATGAGATATGGTCTATTTTAGAAAAGGAACCATGTGCTTCTGAGATGTAAGTGTATTCACTTTGTGATGGATGAAATATTCTATATATATCTGCTAAGCCTAAATTAACAATACTTTTATTGAGTTCTCTAGTTTCTTTGTTCAGTTCTTGCTTGGAAGGTCTGTCCAATGGTGACAGGGGTGTGTTAAAGTCACCCAGCATTATTGTGTTGTGGTCTATTTGGTTCCTGGAGTTTAGAAGGATGTGATTGATATACATGGATGCACCATTGTTTGGGGCATAAATATTTATGATTGTTATGTCTTGCTGATTTATGCTTCCTTTAAGGAGAATGAAATGTCCTTCACTATCCCATCTAATTAGTTTTGACTTGAAGTCCACTTTATCTGATATGAGGATGGAAACCCCTGCTTTTTTACTGAGTCCGTGTGTGTATTATGTTTTTCCCCATCCTTTTACCTTTAGTCTGTGGATGTCCTTTTCTATGAGATGAGTCTCCTGAAGGCAGCATATTGTTGGGTCTTTCTTTTTAATCCAATCTGCCAGTCTACATCTTTTGATTGATGAGTTTAGGCCATTAACATTCAGGGTGATTATTGAGATATGATTTGTATTCTCAATCATTATGGCTTATTTTTGGTTTGTAACTTGACTTGGTCTCTCCTTTCTGACTATTCCTTTAGGGTAGTTCCTCCCTATGCTGGTTTACATTGTTGATCTTCATTTCATCCTCATGGAATACTTTGCTGAGAATGTTCTGTAGTCCTGGCTTTCTATCTGTAAATTCTTTTAGCTTTTGTTTTTCATCAAAGGGTTTTACTTCATCTTCAAATCTGAAGGAGAGTTTTGCTGGGTATATGATTCTTGGTTGACCTCCATTTTCTTTTAGAGCTTGGAATGCATTGTTCCAGGCCCTTCTTGCTTTTAGGGTCTGTGTTGAGAAATCTCCTGATAACCATATTGGTTTCCCCCTGAATATAATCTGATTTTTCTCTTTCACAGCCTTTAAAATCCTATCTTTCTTTTGTATGTTAGGTACTTTAATTATAATATGCCTTGGTGTTGACCTGTTGCAGGTTTGAACATTTGGTATCATGTAAGCCTCTTGTATTTGATTTTACATTTCATTCCTCAGATGTGGGAAATTTTCTGACATTATTTCATTGAATGGATTATTCATTCCTTTGGTTTGTATCTCTGTGCCTTCCTCATTCCAAATAATTCTTAAATTTGGTCTTTTCATGATATCCTCTAATTCTTGTAGGCTTTGTTAATGAATTCTTACCATCTTCTCTGGTCAACTTTGTTTTCAAGATTAAATATTTTGTCTTCAATGTCTGATGTTCTATCCTCCAGGTTAAGTAGCTGCTGCTTATGCTGTCTATTGAATTTTTAATTTGCTTTATTGTTTCCTTCATTTCAAGGATTTCTGTTTGTTTGGTTTTCAACTTCTTTCTCTCTTTATTGAAATGATCTTCTGCTTTCTGCATCTGTTCTTTAAACTGTTGATTGGTGCGATCATTCATATCCTGCATTTTCTCTCTCATCTCATCATTTGCTTCTCTGATCATTTTAATTATGTACATTCTGAACACCCTTTCTGACATTTCTTCTACCATATTATTACTGGATTCTGTTGATGCACTTTCTAGGTTTGTTTGAGACACTTTCTTCCCCTGTCTTCTCGTGTTATTCATGTATCTTCCCTTCTATCCATGAGAATCTGAGGTACAGCAGCTTTGCCCCCTCAAAAAAGTGGCATCCCTGCAGGTTTCCAATTTCTCACCTCCTAGTCTTTAGTAGCACTAGACCACAGGCCAGGGCCAGGCTGGAGTAAGACTTGACCTCTGGGCTCAGGCTCCCAGCATGGGAGCCTCAAGTGTGTGCTCTATGCTCACTTTCCCCATGCTGGAGGCTCCCTCTTCTACACTGTGCCTGCTGCCCCCTCAGAAGTATCATGGGAGCACTCTGGGCCTACATCCTGGGTGAGGAACTCTTATCCATCTGAGCTGGGCTGAGCCTGACATCTGTCTCTGTGTCCTCCTCCCCGGACCTGGAATTCTCTCGGGACTTGGCTGAGCTGAGTGCAGGCCTCTGGGCTGGGACCCCAGGATAGGATGACCCAAGTGTCCTCTCCTCAGTGTCCATGTACCATGCTGAAGACTCTCACCTTTGGGCTGTGCCTGAGGCCCCCATGGAGGACTCACAGGAGCACTCTGTGTTGATGTCCCGAGTGGGGACCTCTCACCCATCTGCATGCTGGGCTGCGCCTAATGTCTGTCACTGGGTCTGCCTCCCTTGATGACTTCTAATATTGCATTGCTTGAAATTGATCTGTTTAAATTGTGTATGTCCTCCAGATTCACTTTGTGTGGATCATATGTCTCTAGAAATCTGTTGATATCTTCCAAATTTTCTATTTTTTCGGAGTAGAGATTTTCAAAATAATTTCTAATTATGTTTTGTATTTCAATAGTGTCCATTGTTATAGTTCCTTTTTCATTTCAAATTTTAGTAACTTGAGCTTTTTTTCTCTTCTTCTCTTCATTAGTGTAGCTAAGTGTTTATCAATTTTGTTTATTTTTTAAAGAACCAACTTTTTGTTTTGTCAGTTTTTCTATTGTTTCTTTTGTTTCAATTTTATTGATTTCTGCTCTGATTTTAATTATTTGTTGTCTTCTACTAATTTTGGTGATGATCTGTTCTTCTTTTTCTAGGTCATTGAGTTGTAATGTGAGGTCATTTGTTTGTTCACTTTTCATTCTTTTACTAAATGTGCTCCATGCAATGAATTTTCCTCTTAGCAGTGCTTTCATAGTATCCCAGAGATTTTAATATGTTGTATCTTTGTTCTTGTTGACCTCTAAGAATTTTTTTATTTCCCCCCTGTTTTCATCACTATCCATGCATCATTCAGTAGCGTATTATGTAATCTCCATAATTAATCTCCATGGAGATGTTTCTGTCTTTTATTTTATCATTGTTTTCTAATTTCATTCCATTATAGTCTGATAGAATACAAGGTAGTATCTCTATGTTTTTGTGTTTGCTAAGAGTAGCTTTGTGGCATAACATATGGTCTATTTTAGAAAAGGATCCATGTACTGCTGAGAAGAAAGTATATTCACTCATTGATGGATGGAATATTCTATACATGTCTGTTCAGTCTAAATTATTGATTGTGTTATTGAAACCTATGATTTCTTTGTTCAGTTTTTGTTTGGAAGAACTGTCCAATGGTGAGAGATGTGTATTAAAATCACCTAGTATTATTGTGTTGTGGTCTATTCTTTACCTGGATTTTAGAAGGATTTATTTAACATACATGGATGTGCTATTGTTTGGGGCATAAATATTTGTGATCATTATGTCTTGCTTATTTATGCTTCCCTTAAGCAGTATGAAATGGCCTTCTTTATCCCTTCTGATTATTTTTGGTTTGACATCTGCTTTATCTGCACTAAGAATGGAAATCCCCGCTTTCTTACTGATTCCGTGTGTGTGGTATGTTTTTTCCCATCCTTTCACCTTTAGTATTTGGATGTCCTTTTCTATTAGATGAGTCTCTTGAAGGTATCATATTGTTGGGCCTTTCATTTTAATCCAATATGCCAGTCTATGTCTTTTGATTGATGAGTTTAGGCCATTAACATTCAGGGTTATTACTGAGATATGACTTGTATTCCCGGTCATTTGGGCTTATATTTGGGTTTTAACTTTAGTTGGTTTCCTCTTTTATTGGCTGTTCCTTTAGGGCAATTTCTCCCTTTGCTGACTTACATTGTTGGTTTTCATTGCTTCCTCTTGGTATATTTTGCTGAAAATGTTCTGTAGTTCAGGCTTTCTCTTTGTGAATTCGTTTAGCTTGTGTTTATCATGGAAGGATATTATTTCATCATCAAATCTGAAGATAAGTTTTGATGGGCATAAGATTCTTGGTTGTCATCCATTTTCTCTTATCACTTGAAATATGTTGCTCTGGGCCCTTCTTGTTTTTATGGTCTGTGCTAAGATATCTGCTGATATCAATATTGGTTTCCCCCCTTATGTAATCTGATGTTTTTCTTTCACAGCCTTTAAAGTTCTATGTTTATTTGGTATGCTATGCATTTTCATTATACTGTGCCTCATCGTGAACCTGTTGTAATTTTGCGCATTTGGTGCCCTGTAAGCCTGTTGTATTTGATTTTCCATCTCAAGCATCAGATTTGGGAAATTCTCTGATATTATTTCATTGAACAGATTATTCCCTTCTTTAATTTGTATCTCTGTGCCTTCCTCAATCCAATAATTCTTAAAGTTGTTCTTTTCATGGTGTTCCATAATTCTTGGAGGTTCCACTCATGATTCCTTATACCATCTTCTCTGTTTGATCGACTTTGTTTTCAAAATTGCTTCATTTCAATGATTTCTGTTTGGGTTTCTTTTTCAGAAACTCTGTGTCTTAAATGAAATGACTTTTTGCTTCCTCCAATTGCTCTTTTATCTCTTCATTGGTGTGATCATTCACTACCTGCATTTGCTCTCTTATCTCATTGTTCCCTTCTCAGTTCATTTTAATTATGTACATTCTGACCTCCCTTTATGACATTTCTTACATCATGTTGTCATTGGGCTCTATTGATACAATATCTAGGTTTGTTTGGGATACATTTTTCCTTGTTTTCTCATATTGCTCATGTATCTTCCTCTCTAGCAGTGTGAACCAGAGGTATTGCAGATTCCTTTTAAGGACTTAAAGGGTCCCTGCTAATTTCCTTTACCTCACCTTGAAGAGATTAATATGAGCAGCACACCATATAAACAATATGCATCCTTAATCCATATAGACCCAATTATATATTAAATGTGTTGTCATAATATGCAGAGATGAGTTCAAATTACTATCTACAGCTTAACCAGTAGGTTTGCAATGAGGACCACAATTTCAAATGGTGGAAAAAGAGGATGAGGATGGGTGTATAATATAATGTTAATGACATAGGAAGTGAGTCTCTAGAGGTGACATGTCATAGGAAAAGTGAAAGTGGAATTAAAAGAAATAGGTTTTTAGCATGAGGAAAGAAAGTGAGAACCTCCAAGGAAATATATATATATACATATATATGTATATGTATATGTATATATATATATATATAGAAAGAGAGAGAGAGAAATAGAGTGATAAGAATATTAATATAAGAAAGAAGTGGGAAAATAGTAGGTATAATAGGAATAATCATGATAATACTACTATTTTAAAAAGTTCTGCAATAAATTTATACTGTACTGTTCATACCTCCTATTCTTCAGTAGTCTGATGCCTGAGAGGTGCTTGATAATGTGGTGTCCCAAGAAGGGTGCTGTCCCACTCCCTCTAGGTCAGGAATATTCAATGCTTGTGGACAACAGTCACCTGGTGTTGATAGATGATCAGTCACAGCGTGGACACAGACCTGGTCACTAGACCAGGGATGGGACACAGTTCCATGCTTGGTGCTTGAGAAGGCAGGACTGATGGTTTGGCAGGCCTCTGTTCACAGCTGGGGCTTCCCACAGCAGGTCTGTGCTCACACCTGCAGGATACGAGCAGGTGGTACTTGGCTCCCCTCTGGGGCTGCCTGCAGATCTGGGCGATTTGAGCAGCTGCTTCTGGGCTCCTTTCTGATGCTGCCTGTGGAAGACCTGTGTAAAGTCAGGTTTAAAATAGGTTCAGAGTCATTCCATTGTAATGTTTTCATTAGAGCAAAAGAATTTGATCCATTCCTAAAAGATGGAAATCCAAAAGAGCCCCAATTTTATTCTCCATGATGTAAGCACTTCTCCAGTCCATAGGCCCAAGCTTAAACTTGACAATGAAAATTCAATATTGATCTATTGGAATATTTCTTACCCAAGGCATGTTGGTACTTTAATTCAATTGTTGAAATAGTAAGTGTGTATTTTAAACCATTTATAGCCACATATTGAAAAATAAGTCATCATAAAATTATGAATGTGAGGCTAAATTGTTTCATGACAATTTAGAACATGTAGATTTATAAGTGAGATATTAAGAGCAACAAAAAGTTAAATATTCATAAACATGGGGTACCATTTAAAAATCTGAGCTGATGTACCTACTTGGTTAAAACATTGAAGGGTTGAATTTCACTAATTTTATTTTTAAATTGTAATCTCATGTTTGCACTTGGATAGGGGACTGAGGATTATAATTCAGATATAATTCACATGTGTATACAGTGTGTAATGTTCCAATCAGGGCAATTTCCATCTTTTCAAATATTGTCATTATGTTTGGAAGTGGCAAACAGTTCTCTGGTTATTTTGAATTGTATAAGTAATTATTATAGACTGTAATCACCCTAGGTGCTATGAAATCTAAGAGTTACTTTTCCCTCTGAACTGTTTCTGGCACTCCTCACCCAGTGTCCACCTCATTCCCTTTCGTACCGTAGATCTAGGAAACTTTTCAGTTTTTGATTTCTGTGTGATTAGCTTTTTCATCTTCATTGCATGAGTGCCAGCATACAGGATTTGTGGAAAATGAAAACTCTATACCATCACTAGGAAAAAAAAAAATCTTTTTCTTAAGTAATAATCAGGTAAAGTGATACACATTTTTTCATTCACTCCTTTAATGTTTTGGTGTTGATTCCCATGAGATATTCAAAAAAAGAATAAAATGTAAAATTCAAATATGCATATGTGCCTTTGCTTTAATGAATCCCGTTTGATCACTAGGAGTTAGTTCTCTTATTTTATGACATCTATGTGCATATAAATGGCATATACCATTCTTATAAACTTATTTTACAAAAGTCAAATGGTTCTGTGGATAAAAGAGGATGAAGGGAACTGGATCATTAAAATTATTAAGATTTAGATTAAACACACATTCAACTTAAAAGATGAGGTGAATTATGCACTGGGTAGAAGAAAAATAAATCTGCCTCATAGATTAGACTCCGTATAGAGCATATATGTTTCCAAAAGGTGTACTGGGCCTTTGAACACAATCCAGAAGAATGAAATCATCCATCTTGTCAAGAACCGAACATCTGACAAAGGCTAAGTGTTCTGATGTCCACAGTTATCTTCTTCCTACCAATGTGGACATGATGAAGAAGAGGGGCAGGAAAGACAGGTCTGGCTGGGAAGATACGGGAGACTGCTGCCAGCAGCAGGAGAAATGATGGGCATGGATGGATGAGATGTTCTTTACCCCCCACCTACATTGCAGCATGCCTCTCACTGTGGTTTCTACATAGTGTAAACCCTACTAATGAGATAAAGACTTACTTTTTCTATGAGTCAAGCATGGTTCTGAGCCTGACCCTCCCTGGATCTGCCATATCCTCACCACTGAGGAGACTGACATATGCAGTATCACTAGACACACTTTGCATAATCCATATCTTCTGTCTAATTTTAGTATCAAGTGAAATGTGTGAAAGTTCAAGTTAATGATAGAATTTCGTTATGAGGGAAGTTATGAGAGTTATGACCTTAGTTGATGGACTTTAGCAATTTTGCAGGACTGTGAACACTGCTTGGACTGTGTTATGTCATCACTAGGTCATAGTACACTGCAGAGGCCTTTGGGAGAGCTGGTCTCATAGCAGCCCTGATGCTTAGGGAGCACTGCTCAGGACAGCAATATGGGGAAGAGATAGCCTCTTTCCAATTTGTTTGTTGTTTTTGAAGGTAAAGTTTGCATTCCTTGTTATCATTTACTCACCTATTGAGAGGGGGACTTCAGAGAAAAGTCACATGATCCAAGGAACCCTCTAAAAACTGCACCATGAAGAGAAGGTAAAAGAGGAAACATCTGAATTTACACTCATCCCTCAGCCTGCAAAGAAGTTGAGAGGTAGTTTTTGTACTGGACCTATGATAACCAGGAACTTCCTTCCATGAAGGGAGACTTGTGGATTTCCTGTTTGCAGCAGAGAAGGGGAAACAAGGGGGAGAAAAACAGCAAGATATATGATTGAAGGAGATAAGGGGGGATAAAGGGGTGTTTTTCTGTACAGTTGCTGAGATCTTCCTGAGGGCCCGAACTAAGAATAATGAGAAGGTTCAGATGATCCAGGTCATCTCTATGTGGCTTTGGATTCAGGCCACCCACCTTGTGTATCTGTTACAGGCATACAGGTTGGTTAAGTTTATTTGCCTTAACAACAACAACAGCAAAATTGCATTTCCTTTCATTAGAATTCTGAATGCAATTGAAAAATTCATCCAGAGACCATTGGAGGAAATAGATGATGTCATAAATTTTCTTGTAGTACTTCTCCTTTGACTGATGATAAACATGGCTCCTAGAATGAGGGAGACAATGAGGAACCTGTGGACTGGACCCAGACAGAGACTCAGAACAGCTTTCATGAAATGGCAGGCCTGCCTCATCTCAAAGTGCAGATTGTACTATGAACAACACTCAGGGTTGCTGAAATAGTCAGTAGTAACTGAGACATTACAGGGACCCAAGTTCTCACCTGACCCTCTGTTCATGGCAGGTGTACACCAGTGTGTATCTACCTGCAGTGGGTGAAGATTCAATGTGGTGTGCATGAATATCTGCAGAAGGTGGCCTCACTGAGCTGCTAATGATCATTGGAATGTCCTATGTACACACTTGAGAAATGTAATTACTATGTCAATTAATTACTAAATAAAATTATTTACCCTTCTTGGATCATGGAAATGGGCAATCACACACTCATCATTAAAAAATAGAATGGAAGCTGTTTATGTTTAACAAAAA
>JAJEJO010002622.1:0-38601 GCA_020662805.1 Glaucomys volans
TCTGGCAGGTGAGCCCGCCACAGGCCCGCTGCCCCTCGGGCTCTGCTCCCTGCCCACCCCAGCCTCCGGCCTCCCAGCCCCAGGCTCCTGCACCCTGCCCTCCGGGCCCTGCATCCTCTCCCCCGCCCTCCCTTGGAACCTGCTGTCACTGACCCCTTTGCCCCCACCCCAGGGCAAGGCTGGGCAGACACCCGCACCATCGGGGCAGAGGAATGTCGCCGCAACTCACAGCCCTGGCAGGCTGGCCTTTTCTACCACACCCGGCTCTTTTGCGGGGCGACTCTCATCAGTGACCGCTGGCTGCTCACAGCTGCCCACTGCCGCAAGCCGTGAGTGCCCCCGACCGCCATGCTGGGCGGCAGGGTGGGGAGCAGGAGAGGGTGGCGGGGGAGGGGCCTCCGGGTGGAGCACAGTTACCTCCATTTCTGACCCCAGAGGTCCACCTTTTAGGGTCAGGAGGGGTAGCTCCCCAAATTCTGCACTTCCAGAGTCCTAAAATATCAAGGTTCTAAGAGTCTAAGACTAGAAGATTTGGCTCTTAAAATCTTAAGACTCTTAACCAGAGAAACCCAGAATCATAGAGTCCTAAAAGCTTGGACCCTTGGAATTCTAGAACCACAGGATGCAAAGACTATTAGAATCTCAGGGGTCTTCATCAGCCCACAGGGTGGAAATGTCACGCCAGCGACACTTGTAGCTGAAGTTTTTCGGTAAGCATGTTAAAAAAGTAAAAAGAAACAATTTGACTTTGATAATAGATTTAATTGGACATACTCAAAATCTCGTTTCAAAATGTAATTACATGAGTTTACTCTTTTTTCTTTCTTTCTTTCTTTTTTTTTTTTTTTTTTGTAGTAAATTTTTGCAATCCAGCGTGTATTTTTATACAGATGACACCTCTGCTGGGATAAGCCATATTTCACGTGTTCAGTGGCAGTATTGGCTAGTGCAATCCTGGAATCTTGAGTGCCATGTGTTTTGGGCTCATGGAATGTCGAGACTTAATAGTCCTGCAATCTTTGATTCACAGATACTGTGATTCCAAGAATTCTAGAAGTCTGTTTTCATAAACACATAGAATCTGGTGGATTCAATACCCCAGAATTCCATCATTCCAGAGTCTTAAAACCTAGGGAGCTTTAACTCAGAAAGCTGTGAGTCTTAACCTCTTTGAATTCTAGACATTTAATTTCTAAAATCATGGGTTCGTGAGATTCTAGAATAATGAAATCATAGGTTTTGTTTTTTCTTTTGAAGTCTTGGGACTGAACCCAGGTAAGGCAAGAGCCTTACCACTAAGGTACACTCCCAGCTGACTGAAATTTTATTTTGTTTTAAATTTTATTTTATTTTTTGGTACTGGGGATTGAGCCAAGTCCTTTTTATTTTTTCAAGACATGATTCCACTAAATTGCTTAGGGCCTCCATTAATTGTTGAGGCTGGCCTCAAACTTGCAATCCTCCTCCCTCAGTCTCTGGAGCCACTGGGATTACAGATGTGGGTCATGATGCCAGGCTAAAATTCTATTCTTATCATTCTCAAATATTAGAATACTGGACTCTTTGGGTCTTAGATTTAATACAGAACACTTAAAAATCCTGGACTTTTAAAAAAATTGTAGTTGTAGACAGACAGCATGCCTTTATTTTACTTGTTAATTTTTTTAGCTGTGCTAAGGACATGGGCGAGGCAAGTGCTCTACGGCTGAGTTACAACCCCAGCCCAAATCCTGGACTTTTGAACCTACAGAGATACAGGATGTATTCTAAAACTTGAGCCTCTGAGAATCCTACAGCCATGGACAAGGAGTGTTAGGACTTTGGAATTCTAGAATCTTAGATCCTGGCACTCTAGTAGAATTCTGGGGTCTATGTGATGCAGGAATCCTTCGTACCATATCTCTGAACAGACGCCATCCTCTCTTCTAATATCCTTCTCTCCAGGAGTGAAGTAAAAATGCTGCTTCAGGATGCTGTGTGGGAGTTTCCCATCATGCATTTCTCCACAATGGGGTCTCATTTAACTCAAGCCTGTACCTTGGACTGGGAGAACAATGTTTAGATTTAGCCCCAAAGACAAAAAAAGAGGCAGAGATGTGGAGACAGAAGATTCGGATGCAAGGATTGGGGTGCATGGGCTAACTTCCCCAACAGAGTCAAGATCACGAGAGTGGAGGGGGGACAGAGACGGAAGTAACATCTCACACCCCCGAAACCCCAAATTCCCAGTCATGAGTCTAGTGCCTAAGGGAGGGGTCAGAGATGGGGGATGGACAGGTAGACTCCTACAGGGCTTCCACCTGTTCAGAGGAGGACCTAGAACACAACAAGTGGGCTGGGTCTACAGTGAGAGGGCTTAAGGTTAGGCCTCAGGAAGAACTGTCTTGCAGGGTAAAGGACGTGACAGAAAAAGCCATGGATGACCCCCAGTTGGGGGATTTTCCATATTTCATCCCTCTCCATATACCCACACCCCAAAACACACTTAGAGACACTCCCACACAAGTCACCAGACCTGTGGGCACAGGAGGTGGGGTTGTTATTGTATGGTTGTAATTGTGTGGTCTACAAGGTTCCAGGGGACCCAGGTCACCACTGGAGCTCTAGGTGGGGCAGGAAGAACAGTGGCTCACTCAGATGGTAGGCTATGAGGGGGAGCGGTCGGGGGAGGGCTATACAGGCAGAGGCAGACAGAAAGTCAGAGAGGGAAACAGAGACCCAGAGAGGGTGCATGGCTTGTGAAGGGTCACACAGCACTCTGATGGACAGGAAAAGAGGACTGGGAATGATATGACACCCCCCACTTCTCTCTAACCTGACCTCTAAAGTCTGTCCCAGCAGGTACCTGTGGGTCCGTCTTGGGGAGCACCACCTCTGGCAGTGGGAGGGTCCAGAGCAGCTGTTCCGGGTCACAGACTTCTTCCCCCACTACGGGTTCAATGATGACCTCAGTGCCAATGACCACAACGATGACATCATGCTGATCCGTCTGCCCAGGCGGGCACATCTGGGTCCTGCTGTGCAGCCCCTCAACCTCAGCCAGACCTACGTTTCCCCGGGCACTCGGTGCCTCATCTCAGGCTGGGGGGCAGTGTCTAGCCCCAAGGGTATGGCCTTGTCTGTGACAGCCCCTAGATCTCAGACCCAGGGCTGGGCTCTCCTGCCCCTCTGCTCTGTCCCCCTTTTTACCTCTGTCTTCTCCCTGGTACACCTACCTATTCATCAAATCTAAAATGCTATAAAGTGTACGATGCATAATTATTTTATGAACTGCTAAGAATGAAAAGAGTGCAGTTGATTTGACCTCATGTCCTGATTCCACAGACATTTAAATGTGAACATACGTGCATCCTAGAATCGCACTAAAACCTCCACCTCTCAGTCACACCCTGGCAACCCATTAGCCAAAGCAGGCTTTCTGTGTTAGTATTAGTTTTCAAAGTCTCTAAAAAATCAGTCTGAATTTGTTGCTGCCAATACCTAAAAGAGGGACACTTTATAAAGCAAGGTTTCTGGATTTGCTTGAAAGTTTTAAGGAACTGATAGCAGTTGCCCACATCCCTGGAACAGCAGCCTGGGCAGAATGAGTAGAGGCTGCCCTCTTCAGACCAGACATGGGTCTAGTGCACTCCACCCACTGGCTGCTGGCTGGCTGCACAGTCCCCACCCTGCCTTGTCTTTACCCAGCAAGTCCTCTGCTGCTCTGCATCATACAGATTCTACATGTATATCTGTGTCCATATCTGTCTCTTTTGGATGTGCTGTACCTACCTCTAGCCATAGCCAGTATTTCTATGTCTGTCTCTGTTTCTATCAGTGACCGTCTGTCCCCCCTCTATTGCCCTGTCCCCATCCCATGTCTCTGGGTCTGCTTCTCCCATTTTTCATAGAGAATCTTCCTTTAAAAGAAGAATCCTCAGAGAATCTTCCTTTAAAAAGCCTCTCTCTCCCTCCACAGTCTATGTCTCTCCAAGTGAGTGATACACGTCTCTCTTCTTGTCTCTTGTTCTCTGCAGCTTCCTCTTTCTTTCTCTGGCTCCTTTCGTTCCCCCCCCCCCCCCCGTACATTTCTCTTACATGCTATGACTGTCTATGTCACCATTTCTTGTCTCCTTCCTTGAGTTTATGATGTGGCTCTGTGGGTCCTCCAGTGGAAAGGCTGCAGGGAAGATTCAGGAAGGGGGATTGCTGGGTGTGCTGGGGGCAGCTCCTCATTTTCTGTGGATCTTCTTCCGAAACAGTGCAGTACCCACTCACGCTGCAGTGTGCCAACATCAGCATCCTGGACACCAAACTCTGTCACTGGGCGTACCCAGGCCACATCTCAGACAGCATGATATGTGCAGGCCTGTGGGAGGGGGGCCGAGGCTCCTGCCAGGTAAGACCCTGCTGTGGGGAAGAGGCAATAGTCCTGATGTGTTTCCTGGGTCTTGGGGGAGGAGACAACTGGAACGGAGGTTCCAGGAGCTATAGGAGCTGGTAGGTGGGGGTGGGGCACTGAGTGCTAGGGAAGGAGAGGACTTGAAGCTCAGAACGCCAGGTCCTTCGGGGTGGTGGGTCTCCGAGCTTTTCCTCCTGGGTCTAAGAGGAGAGACTGGAGACCTAGACTCCTGGGGTCCTTCTCGGGAAAAGGAAGTGAATCGACAGGCGTTAACAGTTCCTCTGCTCTTCTTTCGCGCACAGGGTGACTCTGGGGGACCCCTGGTTTGCAATGGCACCCTTGCAGGCGTGGTGTCTGGAGGCGCTGAGCCCTGCTCCAGACCCCGGCGCCCCACTGTCTATACTAGCGTACGCCACTACGTGGACTGGATTCGAAAAACCATAGAGGAAAACTGAGCCCTCACGCTAAGGACGTGTGAGAGGAGGGTGGACGCGGAACCGGGAGCTACTGCTGGGCTCCAGCCTCAACGGTCTCCGCCTTGACCTCCAGCTATGCTGGAGACTAAGCCCTGGACGCTCAGGCAGTGTGTCCTCAGGCTCCGCCTCCGCGCGTAAACCGCGATGTAGCCACACCTCCTCGGAACTGCGCAGGGACACGTCTCCGCCCCTCTTGGCCCGGTCTCCATGACGTCACCGACAACGGGCACCATCCCCTGCCCAATCATGTGGCCCCGCACCTCCGAACTCTACCCAATGGGACTTCACCTTTGGACTCCGCCCCCTTGGGCCCCGCCTTCCCTATCGGAGATCCCGCCCCCTGCGAAGTCAGGGGCGCTGTAGCTCCGCCCAAGTGGAATTCAGACCCTGCTGGGCTCCGCCCCTCGCGGTCCCGCCCTGGGCGTGTCCTGGGTTTGAATCGTAGCGCGGACTCGACCTGGAGAAGTTGGTGGTCTTGATACTTTCAGAGCCAATGAATGATTTGACAATAAAGAGGGGAGCTGCGCCTTCCATCTGCCTGCGCTGTGGAATGAGGGAGGGCGGCGAAGGGTAGATCAGGGCTCCTCCACCGAGTTGCAATTCCCCTTGAGCCCTATTAAGTCCTGCCTGACGTCGGTCTCCATCATCCCTATTGCAGCAAGGTTCTTGAGTGCTGCTTGGGCTGGTCCCGCCGCCCCCAGGGGAAGGGGAAATCAGGTCACGGCGCTTCCCAAACCTGCCTTCCCAGGTCCCGCACCTCTTCAGCAGCGGGCGGGCCCGGTCCGCCCTCAGCACTGCGAATAAAGACCCGCCTTTCTTCCGGGTTATCGGAAGCAGCCCCCTCCTCCCACAAGCATCAGGTTCCAAGCACCTCCTTGCAAAAAACAAGAATTCAGCCCCAGCTCGTCCTCCCTCAGATCCAGGGGTCCCCGACCCAATACTGAGCACCCTCTCCCTTCTCTCGGTTCAAGATTCCAGCCCCTCATCCCTCAAGATCTCGGTTCAGACCCTCCGCCCCTCTTCACACACACCCAGGGTTCCCAGATGCGTCCTCAGCTCGGGTGCGGGAGGAGGCGGAGCAGAGGGCGGAGATTCCCAGTTAAAAGGCTGAAGAATCCTGTACCCGGCAGACAGAACTGAAGTACGGGGCCTCTTCCACTGAGCCCGAAATCAGTAGGTGACCCCGCCCCCTGGATTCTGGAAGGTGAGGTGCAGAGGTATTCAGACACAGGCCTCAGGCCCAGGGACCCCTCCCCACCAGGGCCTAGCACCCCAACCTCAAACCCCTTCTCCCCTCAGATCCAGAAATCCAGGACCCTAACTCCCTCCTTCCTCGGAATGTAGGAATCTAGTCCCCAAGCCTCACCCAGCCCCCATACTTAGCTTCAGAAATGTGGGCTCCTGTCCCCTTCCTCCTCAGACTCAAGAATCTGGATCCCCAGCTCCTTCCTGGTACAGGACTCACAACAGCTTTGCTCCCTCCCCAACCCCAAAATGCTAGGATTTCAGGCTCCTCCTTCCTGCCTCAGCCCCACCCTCTCCCTCTCTCAGACACCATGGGATGCCCCCCACCCCTTGCAGTCCTTAACTGGAGGATCTTGCTCTTGCTGCTGGGAGCCTGGGCAGGTAGGGGTACAGGAGGGCCTCTGAAGGGGAGGGGGCGGAAGGCAGCAGTGGTGCTGGGAGCCTGGGTGACAGCAGGGTGGGTACGTGGGTGCGTGCGGTAGTGTGGGACTGAGAAGCGTGTGACATGGGATGGGAGCCTTGAGGGCTTCCTGAGTGGGGGTGGAGGTGTGGAAGACATGGCAGGCCTGGCAGTGGGTTCATCCTGCTGAAAATGGCATCAGTACTTGACAGGGGCGCCTGCTACCTGTGCAGACACATGGGAGCGGGTCCGATGAGGACCCTGTGAATGCATGTGGAAGCATGTGGCTGCACAGTTTGGTGTGTGACTCATATATGATAGCTTGGGACCTTCAGTGAGCGTCCATGCGTGCCTGGCTGGCAGTGTGTGGCTGCCAGGGTTTCATGTGTGAAGTTGCCAGAGCAAGCATGCAGAGGACTGTTTGTGTGTCCCTTTAAACCTGCAGTGGTTTCCCTGGCCCGGGCACTGACCCCGAGGGTGGAGATCCAACCCTGTCCCTCCCGCTGCAGGATGCACCAAGGCACAGGGGTCCAAAGTCCTGCAGGGCCAGGAGTGTGAAGCCCACTCACAGCCTTGGCAGGCGGCCTTGTTCCAGGGCCAGCGACTGCTCTGCGGGGCTGTCCTTATAGGTGCCAACTGGATCCTCACGGCTGCCCATTGTAAAAAATTGTGAGTGGATCTCTGGGATAGAGGTGGGTTGGGATCTGAGGGGATTGAGACCTTCACTCAGAAAGGAGAAAGCTGGACCCCCAGCCTGAGGGAGGAGGGCTGGGGGCTGGATTCTAAGTCCAAAGGGAGGAGGTGCTGGGTACCCCAGTACACAGGTGCTCCTGCCTGGGTCCTGATCTACCTCCCACCACTTACAGGAAGTACACAGTGCGACTGGGTGACCACAGCCTGCAGAGTAAAGATGGGCCGGAGCAGGAATTGTCAGTGGCTCAGTCCATCCAACACCCCTGCTTCAACAGCAGCGACATGGACGACCACAGTCATGACCTGATGCTCATCCGACTACGCGGCCGGGCATCCTTGGGGCCCAAAGTGAAGCCCATTGACCTGGCAGATAAATGCGCCCACGTTGGCCAGAAGTGCACCATATCAGGCTGGGGCACTGTCACCAGCCCCCGAGGTAGTGGGCTTGGCCACCACTGGGAGGGAGAAGAGGAGGTGGTTGGCCCAGTGGACCCTGAGCTATGGGAAAAGCCCGGCCCCGCAGAAGATAAAGAAGGAAAGTGATTATGATGTTAAGATTCACCAGGGTCCATATGGAAATCCTGAAGGCCAGACAGGAGTAGCAAGGGAAACAGTAAACTAACCAACTGCTAAGCAGGACTCTGAAAACAACCCCAAAAGCCCTCTTTGGGCAGACAGCACCATCTTATGAAAAGTTCATTGTATGGATCTTATATAATCTTCACAGCAGAACTGAGATATATAGAGCCCAGGAAAGCAGGTTCCTCAGTACCTTCCCCTGTAGAACCCAGGAAACCCGGCCCCATCCCCTCTCACCTGCTAGAAGTCTGCACTCTTCCTCCCCCAGTACTCAGTGGTCCAGATCCCCAGCTCCCCTCTTACTCTTGGTCCAAAAGTCTGGACCTCCATTAAGGCCATCCTTTTGGGGCTTGAGAATCTAGACAGCCCCTTGCCTTACTTCACAGTGAGAAAAAAAAGATGGGGTTCAGCTCAGAGAAGCAATGGGATCCTCCAGGAAGTGGCAAAGCAAGATTCAGGTCCCTGCATGTCTGACTCCTGTTGCAGAGGAGATGTTGTGTCGCTGTGGAAACACATCTGCTCACGAATCCATCCAAACCTCGGCTCTTCCCCTTTCCCCTGGGGAAGTCCCTTCCTGTCTCCCAGCCTCATTTGCCTCAACTGCAAGTTGAGAATCATCATCCAGGAGACTCTTCAGCTCTACCAGGGCTTAGGTTACATCTGGTTTCTTCTTTGTGTGGGTGACGGATACAGAGAAGGTGCTCAACAAGTATCTGTTGAATGGTTGAGATAACAACAAAACGAAGGAATGAGTCTCTCCTTCAAAGAGCTGCTGTGGTCACATAGATCATGAGCATTTCACTCTGGGGACAGAAAGGTTTTTTCTCAAGTCTATCCCTCAAAGGAGATTAACAAGAAAGATGAATTCCACTTTCAAGCATTAATTCAACACTTATTTATTGAGCACCTAGCATGCCCCAGTGCTATTGTAGGCACTGGGGATTCAGTCATGAACAAATCAGAGCACCCTGTCCTTATGGAGTCGTGTTGCCAGGTGAGGGAAATAGTAAGCAAATACACATAAAATAAAATATCAGGTAGAGTTAAGAGCTATAATGAAATATTGCGGAGGGTAAATGCAGGGCGTGGTAGAGGGGCATGTTTTAATTAGAGAGGTCAGGAAAAGCTTCTAGGAGGGAGTGACATTTGGAAGATGGAATTAGCTAAAATTGAGCCTCCACCCCCACCCTGTTGGTCTGAGGGCAAGTAGACTAGACTGAGAGGATCAGAGGTGTCTTAAGGGGACATCACAGCCCCCTCCCTCCAGTCTCACCTGCCTTTTGATTTGAAAATGGCTTGGGACAAGAAACAAAAGATATGATCAGAGGACCATTTTCTAGATGGAGAAAGACATGTTTGTGGTATTTGCAGAGGGCACAACTTCCTATAATGTGTCTAGAAGAGATGTGCCCTGTGGAATGTTCCAGAAAACTCCCCCAGCGCAGCTTCCAGGGTCGACGTGGGGGTTAGATCCAGACGGGAATGGAGGGAAAGGGTTGCTCTCCCTTACCCCCTCTTCCTCCTCAGAGAATTTTCCTGATACCCTCAACTGCGCAGAAGTACAAATCTTTTCCCAGAACAAGTGTGAGGCCGCCTACCCAGGGCAGGTCTCAGATGGCATGGTTTGTGCGGGCAACAGCAACGGGGCTGACACCTGCCAGGTGAGTGACTTTTGAAATTTCCCTTATCTCGCAGGCCCCTCAGGTAGAAGTTCCAGTCTTGAGGAATTAGTGCCCAGAGAGGTTGCCCTAATCCCTACAGAGTGGGAACGAGGCTCAGAGGAAGCCAAACTCCCCCTGAAGGTCACAGGGCGTAGGGATCAGGAGCATTGAATGTGACTGTCATCCTCTTGGGAAGCCTTTCCTGCAGGGTGACCTGCGGTGAGGGGGGCTCTGGATGATGAGGGAGACGTCCACCAAAGGGATAGAGTCTGAGGCTACAGGTTAGGCTAGCTCCCCGCGCCCTCCCAGCCTTAATTCAGGAATCTGTGGCACCAGGCAGAAAGCCAGCCACTGCTCTCTCCGACCTGCCTGGGTTCCCGAGGATGGCTCCCTTCTCCTCTAATTGCTTCAGTGCGGAACAAGGCTGCCTTGCCAGCTGGCCAGGGAGCATTGGCTTTGACTTTGATGTCTCCTCAGTAAGCTCTCATCCGCTTTTCCTGGAACATTCTTCCCCGGTTAGCTGGACCTCCAGTCTGGGGTCCTCCAGGGTCCCAGGGCTTTGACCCCCTTCATGGAAGCCCCACCCCCGTCTCTACTAATTGGTCCCTGAAAACAATGCTTTCTTCCTCATTGGCCAAAAATGAAGTCATTTCCTTCAGTGATACTGAGTCGAAAGCCAAACTCTCTGGATTCTTCCAGAGTCTACGATTTCTTCCTTGGGGATCTGCCGTGTGTGTGTATCTGTCTGTCTGTCTCCACAAGAACTCTGCTTCTTTCTCCCGTCAACTGGGATCCATGGAGGAAACTGCTCAGTCCCCTGCATTTGGCACTTGGTCCTCACCGTATTGTCTCTGTCACTCTGCCCTCACTGGTCAGGATTTTGGCCCTTCCCCTTGCACGTCCTGTGTCCCCGCCTTCTCCCTCCTGATTGGTCTCAAGGGTCGGTGCTCATCCCCGTTGGCTACAGGGACCAGTCCTGCTGAAGACCTGGTGTTCAGCGCTAGGTGCAACAGCAGGACAGGCTGTGGGCGGCTAAGGGAACTGACCGTCTGGCTCCCCCTCCAGGGCGACTCCGGAGGCCCGCTGGTGTGCGATGGCATGCTCCAGGGCATCACGTCCTGGGGCTCGGACCCCTGCGGGCGGCCTGAGAGACCTGGCGTCTACACCAACGTCTGCCGCTACCTGGACTGGATCAAGAAGACCACGGGAAAGAGGGGATGATCCTAGGGGAACCCCGTACTTCCAATAAACTCCCAGACTGGCTGGCTCCTTGCCTGTATGTTTTGTGGGGTTGCGGGGGTGGGGGAGAAGCGGGGAGGTGCTGCACCTTGCTGGCGGGCTTGGCGGGAGATCTGCAGAGACCTGGACCCGCTGGCCGCTCTGGCCATCCCACTGCCTGAAGCGACCCCCCGCCCCAAGGGCTTGGGTGAGTGGGAGCATTTTTCAGGAGAGAAAAGACATACAGGAATTTTTAAATATCCAGGAGGCTGATGTGAAAGGTAGTCTTGAAAGGTTTTATTCCCCGGTGGTTTTTTGTTGTTGTTGTTGTTGTTGTTGTTGTTGTTGTTTGGTACTGGGGATTGAACCCAGGGGCACTCCATCACTCAGCCACATCCCCAGCCCTATTTTGTATTTTATTTAGAGACAGGGTCTCACTGAGTTGCTTAGGGCCTCACTAAGTTGCTGAGGCTGGCTTTGAACTCGCAATCCTCCTGCCTCAGCCTCCCAAGTGCTGGGATTACAGGCGTGCACCACCGCGCCGGGCCCCCGGTATTTTTTATCGGTGCATTATAGTTGTACACAATGATGGGATTTGTCGTTACATATTCCTACATACACACAATATAACAGCAGAATTTGACCAATGCCACTCCCAGCACTCCCCTCCCTCCTCCCCCCCCCCCCCCCCCCGCTGGTCTTCCTTTCTTTTTTTTTTTTTTTTTTTTTGAACCAGGGATTGAAGTCAGGACACTCGGCCACTGAGCCACATCCTCAGACCTATTTTGTATTTTATTTAGAGACAGGGTCTCACTGAGTTGTTTAGGGCTTCGCTAAGTTGCTGAGGCTGGCTTTGAACTCGCGATCCTCCTGACTCAGCCTCCCTAGTCGCTTGGATTACAGGCGTGCGCCACCACGCCCGGCTTCCCTTTGCTTTTTATGAGGTCTGCTTCCACCTTTCTTTTCCTTTTTCCTCACTAGCTTCCTCATCTAAGAGCAAACATATGTCCCTAGAAAGGTTTTCACTTACTTGTAGTCGTTGTTCTTGAACAGCTAAAGTGTTAGAAGCTTTGGGGGGACTTTTTTTTTTTTTTTTACCACTTTTTCAGTTGTGAAATCTGCACAGAGAAGAGCATAGGAAATATATATGAAGAGACCAGGTGTTTACAAATGGACATCTGTGGAACTGGCCACCCCCCATATCTAGAAATCCTCCTCACAAGTCAGAGCTGTCTTGGGGCATCTGCCATGGTTGGAGGAAATGACATGTGTTCCAACTGAAGTGTGGAGCAATGGGCACTTTGGGGACCGTTCATTAGAGCAAAAAGCCTAACCCTAATTGTCTTCGGAGGGCTGGGGTGTGGCTCAGTGGCAGAGCACTTGCCTGGCATGTGTGAGGCCCTGGGTTCTATCCTGAGCATCTCAATAAATAAATAAAAAAGTCAAAATGAAATACATGAAAAAGTGCTCATCATCTCTAGCAATTAGAGAAATGCAAATTAAAACTACCCTAAGATTTCATCTAACTCCAATTAGAATGGCTATTACTAGGAACACAAGCAATAATAAGTGTTGGTGTGGATGTGGGGAAAAAGGCACACTCATACATTGCTGGTGGAGTTGCAAATTGGTGCAGCCACTCTGGAAAGCAGTATGGAGATTCCTCAAAAAACTTGGAAAGGACCCACCATTTGACCCAGCTATCCCACTCCTCAGTTTATACACAAAGTTCTTAAAATCAGCAAAGTTATAGTGATGGAGACACATCTATGTTCATACCTGCTCAATTCACAATAGCTAG
The DNA here is from genome assembly GCA_020662805.1 of Glaucomys volans. Taxonomy (NCBI): domain Eukaryota; kingdom Metazoa; phylum Chordata; class Mammalia; order Rodentia; family Sciuridae; genus Glaucomys; species Glaucomys volans. The sequence continues at coordinate 12,455 of JAJEJO010002622.1, forward strand.
ATTGTGCAACCAACTTAGATGCCCTTCAATTGATGAATGGATAAAGAAAGTGTGATATATATACACAATTAAATATTACTCAGCCATAAAGAAGAATAAAATTATGGCATATGCTGGTAAATGGGTGGAGTTGGAGAATATCATGCTAAGTGAAATAGGTCAAGCCCCAAAAACCAAAGGCCGAATGTTTTCTCTGATCAGTGGATGATGATACATAACAGGGGAGGAGTCATGGGACTGGGGGGACAAGAGAAGAATGGAGGAAGTATGGATGGTGTAGAGAAAACTGGGATGGGAGGGGGTTGGGGGAGGAAAGATGGTAGACTGAGACAGACAGTATTACCCTATGTATATATAAGTTTACATGAACCGTGTGAATCTACATTTTGAAAAAAAAGATATATTCCCTGCTGTATAATTATATCAAAATGGATTCTACTGTCATGTGTAATTTAAAAGAACCAATAAAATAAATAAATAAATAAATAAATATTGTCTTAGGGAAAGGTGGGGGGTACTTGGTGTAAGGACATAAATGGTCACTCTCCTAGGATTTCAGATCACATTCTTGTAAAAGAGAATCTGATTTGTCCAGCTCACCTTTTCCCCTTTAGCCACAGCATAGGTCACTGAGGGGCCGTTTGTCTGACTGTACTCTAGTCAGGTGAACAATCCTCTCCAATCGGTGGCTATGTGGAGGCACATGATATGCAACTTGGCCCCTCAGGGCTGTTGGAAGGCCATTCTCTACAAGGGGTGTGGGTGTTCGAGATGTCGTGCTAACAGCAATCTCCAAATCCTATTGGTGCAGCTTGAACTGGCCCCACCCTTAGGTCCATCATTGTTGCTAAGGGTAAAGCATGGGACTCTGTGGCTTGGCTTCAGTTCTTCCTCTGGCCCAGCGGCCTGCTGGGATTGGGGAACTATGATTGACAGTTTTGCCAGACCTCCAGGGAATGAGGGAGTATATCCCCTAAAGAAGTGGGGTGCTGCTCATGAAGGAAGGGAAAAGGTAATCCAGAAGTCAGAAACAATGGGCCATCAGAACCACAGGCTGAGTCAGGAGGTACTAGAGTCACAGTGTCCAGGGTCCCTCAGGGCAGGGCACAACTGGCAGGATGATCAGATGCCAGTTCTCACATGTGATCATGTGCTGCGGGATGAGTCACCAGACAGAGGTTCAAGACATGGGTCAGAGGGCGAGGGAGGGATGAGACTGGTGTCTGGGTGGGACTTAGCATCAGGTGTTGGGCCTAACCCTGCAGGGCACAGGGGGCTCTCACCAGCATGGGGGCCTGCAACATTAACAGACCCAGGGGTTCTGGGTCTGTTTTGAGACCTCAGAAGGTATTTGAGGATGGAACAGAGAAACAGCCTTCTCCGAGTGTGCATTGGTGCAGTGGTATCCCCACTGCACCAATGCACACTCGGAGAAGTGTGCATTTCAATCCCTGACCTTCAAATTCTGACACTTCTTGCTCCTTCACTGTGCTACTTTGCTCAGAGGATCTGACCTCTTAAACCTCCATTTCCTCATTGTAAAATGAAGGTGTCAATCCTCACTTTGCCTGAATAGAGATAAGAATAGAGATAAGATCTGAGAACACACACCCCAGTAGCTTAACACACACCCCAGCTTAACACACACCCCAGTAGGTAGAGCTGAGCCACAAGCTGCTTCCTTCCCTGATGGTGGATCCAGGGAGCTGATTCTAGCTCGGAGCCTGTGGGCACCTGTCAACGTCCTATCATTTTATGTAATCCTCCCAGTTGGCTCGAGAAGTAAGCTCTGGTGGATCCCCTTTAGAGAAAAGCAGTATGAGGCTCAGGTAAGAGAAGTCACTTTCCAGAAGCTGCAGGGTGGGCCACAGGGACTCAAACCTGGGCTGGACTGACTTGTGAGCCATGTTTTTTGTGTGAAGCCCCAAGGCAGGATGGCTCTGAGATCCAGGGAGGATTGAGCACAAAGGCAGTGGATCTGTGGGTGCCAGAGGCTTGCAAACTAGTGTTTGTTTAAGTCCTTCCTTTGTTTTCTGGTCGGGGCTGGGTACTAAAGAAAACAACCCTGAGTGTCTCTGTTCATGAAGACCAGCATTTAGCAACAGAGGTAGATTAAATGATTAAGGCCACAGCTTCCAGAGTGACAGGTATGCCAACCACAGCTGGTGATTTAGGAGCGGATGACAGGGCTCCCGCCAGCATAGCACCTTTCCTTTGCTGAGGAGGCAGGGAACTGAGGGATGAGAGGATCCGGGATGAACATTTGGGCAGGAGATAGCAAACCGGAAGTCTTGCTGAAAGTCCTCTATTTGGAAAGACAGGAAGGAAACATACCAGTGCTGGGTCACGGAGCTATGAGATCGCATGGCCTGGAGTCTGCCTGCACTTCTTTTGAGAGCTCAAATCAGGAATGTTGATGCTCCCCAAGGCCAGGGTCCTGCTGTGCAAAGCCAGGGTCCAAGTTCTGGGCTCTGCTCTTGGATTCGATGAGAGTAGCATCTCAGGGCTAGCGACTTGGCCTGAACTGAATTGGCCAGGGACCCGCATCTTAACAGTGTTAGTTGACAGATTTTATTAAGTTTGTGTTTGATGAAGGATCAGAATCGTGTATCCAGTTGAAGAAGTGATGATGGAGTTGGGGGAGAAGTTGGAATGGAAACCAGGGTAGGAATGGGATTGGAGATGAGAATTGGGGTGGGACTGGGGTCAGGGTGTTGGGACTGGTATGAGATGGCAGCTGGATGGACCTGTGGGAAGGACATCAAGTGGGCTCCCTGCAACAACTGAGGTGGAAACTGAAGTCTGAGTGGTGCCTGGGGCAGGTTTGGGATGGAGGCTATCGTGATAGTTGGTGTTTGAGTCCAGGCTGAGTTTGGCTTGTGGTTAGGGGTTTAAGGTTCAGGGTCAAGGTTAGTTCAGGTCTAGGTCCTGCCCTGTGTGGCTATTTGGAGACAGGAATTCAAATCAGGCTTGAGGTTCTCGGTTCAGGTAGAAATTGGGGTTGGTCAAGGATGGGCAGAACTTGGGGTTATGATTGTGTAGGAGTCAGGTTTGGGGATCAGTTCAGGGCTACTGTGAAGCTTGGTGTTGGCGTTAGGGGTCAAGCTTGAAGTTGGCGTTGAGGTCACTCTCCCTCGGTCAGAAGCTGCAACACACCTGCCATGCCTGTCCTCCAGCAGTGCCCACCAGAGGCCAAGGCCTCGATGTCCTCCACTCTGCACACTTACCTCATCTCCATCTCCCAATGTCCTTATCCAGGTCACCACCGTTCCTCACCTAGACAGAGCAATGACTTCCTCATGGTCTCCCAGATCGTCTCATCCCCCCAAATACAGCAGCCGGAGTGACATTTTGAAAATACAGTTCTGGTTATGTTATTCTTCTCACTAAAGTCTAACCTGCTCCTCACTGTCTGCAGGATGAATCATACTCTGCGGCGTGCCCGACTCTCAGTTGTCCGGCCCCATGGGTCTCTGACTCTGAGCTGCACACACCGCCTCCAGCTCAGACCCTTTGCACATGCAGCTTCCTCTGCACAGTCCATCCTCATGGTTCTGCTCATATCCTTCTAGTCCATGCTTGCTGTTCTTTCCATGCTCAGCTCATTGTTACTTCCAGTGTCAAAATTCCCAGATGCTTTCACAACACCCACAGCTCTCCTTCAGAGCACGCCGTGTAGCTGCAGTTTTACATTGGCTTATTTTGAATTATTTGACAGTTGTTCTTTTGAGAACCTGCAGCTCCTGGGGAAAAAGGGCTCTATCCAGATCTGTGCACGTGTCCTCAGCACCGACCCCAGCCCAGCACGGCTGCTGCCTGGTACATACTGTGAAGTGTGTGAAGGATTGGGTGCCAAGTGGGATGTGGGAAGATGCTGGAGAAGGGTTGGGTTGGAGGACACGGTGACTTCAAGATAGGGATTCAGATGAGCCCCGGATTTGGATTCATGGCTCCAGCTCAGATCTGGATCTGACTTGGATTGATAGGCAGCACCGAGGTGTTAGTAAGGATGAACTCGACTGTAAGGACCGAGAGACTCTGACTGCCACCTCAGCAACCTCAGGGAAGACCCAGTGGGTGATCTCTGGCCACCTGCAGTGTTTTGGCTTGGTCCTCTGGCCACTTCCTCTCATGGTTCCCTCATGCAGTTCCAGAATCTGCATCCAGAAGAGACACCATGTAGTGGAAAATAAAGAACCCTGCCAGTGTCTCTTTGTGAAAATTAGGACATCTTTCTCAAAAGTGCCGGGGATCTTCCCCTCACTCATTGGCTAGAACCATATCACATTCCAATTTTTAAATCAATTAACAGCAAGCATAATGTGGCTTCCACACTTGGATCCTCCAGGATTATGAAGAGAATAAAAGATTATCCAAAAAGCCAGGTGTTGTGGTGCACGCCTGTCATCCCAGTGACTTGGGAGGCTGAGACAGGAGAATTGTAAGTTCAAGGTCAGCCTCAACAATTTAGTGAGGCCCTATGCAACTTAGTGAGACTGTCTCAAAAAAAAAAAAAATTTAAAAGGGGGGCACATTCCCAGTACCCCCAAGGGAAAAAAAAAAGATTACCCAAAGAAAACCAGAGTTTGCAGAAGGAGTAAATGCCTGGGTAGATGTAATATTTATCACAGGTCAGATTACAGGTCAAAGGTGGATTTGGGTGGGGGGACAGGATTGAGAGCAGGTTTGGACTCAGGGTGGAGGACTGGATCACATTTTGAGTCTGATATAGAAATTGAGGTCAATTCTACTCTTATGAAATTGTGTAGAAGAAATAATCCAAAAATGGTTCCCATTTGGGTCTGGCCTTCAAGGCTCCTGGTCAGCAGAGGCCTGTTCTATCTCTGCCTGGTCAGGTCCTCTCCCCACCCAGCTCTAGCTACATGGCCCCACTGGGCACGCTGCTTATCTAACATACCTGCCTGTTCACTCCGCCTCACTCTGCCGGGAACTTCCCTGTCCTCCGCCCCAAGTAGCCATGCTGATCCTTCCAGCACCTCCTTCAAGTGCAAATGCCACCTTCACCAGGAGCCTTTGTAAACACCTTTCCTAATCTTAGAGCCCAGAATCCTGGGGGGCAGAGGGAACCATGATTCCTTAACCCTCTTCCCTGCTTTCTCAGAAGGGCAGAGGTCTTCCCTCCACTCCTCATTGGCTAGAACTACATCACATTCAATTTTTCTCCACAGCACTTGCCACCAACTAAAGAATTCTGTATTTCATGAGTTTACTTATTTTCATGTATTTATTTTGAGGTTTCCAACCCACCAGAGCAGGCAGCTCCATGAAGGCAGAAATCTGTCTTGTCATGGTCCCAGTACCCCAAGCAGTTTCCCGCACATCCAAAGAATGAATGCAACCAGCAAAGATGAAGAAACCAAGTTCACACCACATTATTACATTCAGAACACTGCAAGTGAACTTTGATGTGAAGCAGATGACATGAGTCGCCACAGTGTGGAATATTATACAACATTAAAAAGACAGGCAAAAGGACCTCAAGGGACCAGCAAGGACAACTGTTCATATTTTATTAACTTAAAAAAGGTTGCATTAGATAATGTTCACTACAGACATAGTTACATATACATGCTATAAAGAGAAACCTACATATGATACAATTAGAAATAAATATGAGAACGCAGACTCAGTGGTTAGCAGTAAACCTTCAGCTGAGAATGAGTGCAGGCTCAAAGGCAAGACTGGGATCCAGCCTGTATGGGTTCCCACAGGCTGGTCAGCCTTAGGGTGGTGGGCCCAGGACACCCCTGAGAGCCAGTGAGGGCAAGGGAATGCCCCAGAGGAGGACCCAGGACAGAGCCTGTCGCTGCGCCTTGCCCTCTTGAATCCTGCTCCTACTCCTCAGGCCCTGCACCTGGTCCCTCCCCAAGAGCAACCAGCAGGGGTGGTGGGGCCAGAATATGTGGGGGCGAACTAGCTGGGTGCCACCCAGCCTGGCTGCAGGAAGGAGGGTGGTAAGGCGGCCCTGGGGATTCCAGATAACCCTCACTGAACACAGGAAGAAGGTGTCCTGGAGCCGGCTCTGCCTGCACCCCAGGGTGCTGGGGGCGGGCACGGGGGCGGGGGTTGTATAAGAGGACAGCCCTGCAGAGGGCTGCAGACACTTGGCTCCCAACCGAGGGCAGAGCTGAGATCAGATCAGCCCTCTGGAGGTGAGAAGGCCTTATCTGGGAGGTTGTGTGGGGGTGGAGGTAGTAATGCTGGCCAGACCGGCACTCTTGGTGCTCAGTGATGAGGGCTGGAGGCCTGCAAATTGAAGTCTTGTAGGGGAAGAGACTGAGGATCCCAAATGACAGGTTCAAAGGGTAGGAGAGGGATGGGAGCCTAATACCTGGGCCTTTAAGGGCCAGGGAACCTGGATCCATGGGTCTGAGGGAGGAGGCTGGGTCTGGACCCCTGGGTCTGAGGGAGGAGGGGTCTGGACTCCTGGGTCTGAGGTAGGAGGTTGGGGCCTGGACCCTGGGTCCGAGGGAGGAGGTTGGGGCCTGGACCCCTGGGTCTGCAGGAGGAGGACTGGGATCTGGAGCCCTAGGTCTGAGGGAGGAGGGCCAGGTCTGGACCCCTGGGTCTGAGAGAGGAGGGCTGGGTTTGGACCCCTGGGCCTGAGGGAAGAGGGCTGGGTCTGGACCCTGGGGTCTGAGGGAGGAGGGCTGGGCCTGGACCCCTGGGCCTGAGGGAGGAAGGTGTAGCTGAACTCCTACTTCCTGAACTCTCTCCCCTTCTCAGCTCCAGCAGAGAGGCCAGTCCTCATCTGGCAGTCCCTGAGAGGCACCATGGAGGGATGCCTTCTCCCATCCTTGCTAATTCTGCTGCTGTCCTTCGCCCCAGGAACTGCTGGACAAGATGGTGAGGGCCTTCCCCGAGTCCCCCCTGAAGCTCTCCAAGCAACCCCTGAGTCAGCACCCCTTCCTCCTGGGGCAGCTTCCTCCCCAGAAGGCTGGGCTGCCTGGCTTTGTGCCCCTTCTCTGCCGGCTTCCTCCCGACTCCCCGGGAACCTGACTGCTTGGGGCCCTGTCTCCTCCACCCAGCGTCTCTCCATAGGCCTCCGCGGCGGCCGCGGCGGCCTTGAAGGAGATGCTCCTGCGGGCTTTGCTTTGCGGGGGGGCGCTCTGTCTCTCTCCTCGGCCTGGGCATTTCTCCCGGCATCCCTGGCTGCTGCCCCGCCTCCTCCCGCTGCCGTCCACCCACGTGTCTCCACGTTTCTACCCAGATCAGGGTGACAAGAGTGGGGACAAGATCATCGATGGCTTCCCGTGCGAAAGAGGCTCCCACCCGTGGCAGGTGGCCCTGCTCAAGAACAACCAGCTGCACTGCGGGGGCGTGCTGCTCAACGAGCGCTGGGTGCTCACCGCCGCCCACTGCAGGATGAGGCAGGTGTCGCCGGGCAGGGGAGCCGCCGCGCCTCTCTCCGCCCTGTTCTTCTCCCCCTGTCATGGTCGGTCGCTCTCTGAATGTCAATTCCTTCTCCCAGTGAGTACAACGTGCACTTGGGCAGTGATCGCCTGGGGGACAAGAGTGCCCAGAAGATCAGGGCCTCGAAGTCATTCCGGCACCCGGGCTACTCCACGAAGACCCACGCTAACGACCTCATGCTTGTGAGGCTGAACAGTCCAGCCAAGCTGTCATCACAGGTGAAGAAGGTCGAACTGCCCTCCAGCTGCGAACCCCCAGGGACCACATGCACTGTCTCTGGCTGGGGCACCACCACCAGCCCTGATGGTGAGGCTGCCTCAGGGAAACAGGGCCCAGCCCCAGCCTTCCTCCCTCAGACCTGGGAGCCTGGGCCCCATCCCTCCTCCCTCAGACTCAAAGGTCCAGACCCCATCCTCCTCTCTCAGACCCAGGGGTCCAGGCCCCAGTACCCTTGGGTACTCTGGCCCCACCCTCTCCCTGGCAGCACCAGCAGCCTGGGGACCCAGGCCTCTGACTGACCACTTTCCCTCTTCCCTGCAGTGACTTTTCCAGCAGAGCTCATGTGCACTGATGTCCAGCTCATCTCCTCCAGGGACTGCAAGAAGGTTTACAAGGAACTTCTGGGGAAAACCATGCTGTGTGCTGGTATCCCTGACGCCAAGACCAACACCTGCAACGTGAGCATCCCACCCAGCCTCAGTCCCTATCTTCCTCCTCTCAGCTCTGATCCTGCCCTTGCTGTCTCTCCAGGCCCAGCCTCCTCAGCTCTCCCTATCCCTTTCTTTGCCAGGTCAGGGGCAGGAGCTCACCCCAGGGCTGGTGCAACCCTAAGCATGGTGCAGAGTTTAATGGGTCCAGAAAAGATGGGTGGGGCCAGTCACTAGCCTCAGGCACCAAAAACTGATTAAGATCAGTCATATTCTAAGTAATATATATATATATATATTTAAAATTCATGCATAAAGTCCACAATGAAAAAAGTATCACAAGTTTAAATAAAGAGTGGATTGGTTTTATTGAATGTTCCTTTTGCCTTGGGCCCAGACCTGACTCAGCACGGCAGGGGACTGATGCTGTCATTATTTAAAATTTACTATTGTGTCCATCGAAGTGGTAGTTTTTTGTTTGGGGTTTTTTGATTTACATTTGATTTTGAAAGTATTGTCTTAAAGCATTGTTTACTGTGGTTACTGAGATTTTCTGCCTTATGCTCATGCCTCACTTGCCTGACCCTGCTCCTGACCCTGCAGCAAGAACTGTCTCTTCCTTTTGTCCTCTCTCCCACATCTGTTGTCACCACCCTCTGTCTCTGAACATCTCCCCACATCTCTCTTGGCTCAGCTTCATTCTTTTCCTCGTTGTTGTCTCGGTGTTGGGCAAGGCAGGCTTGAAACCCCACCTCCCCGTGTCTCAGGGGAAGTGGGACAGTGTGGTTAGGGAGGAGGAAGGAGCACAGCATGTCTGGACAGTGAAGGCATCCTTCCCTCCCTCCAGCCTCCCCTGGTGAAGGCCGGCTTCCTAATGCACAAGCTGTGCAGGGACCCTGAGTCTCACTCAGAGGGTCCCACGCTTGGTTTAAAGTGCCCCTGTTGCTATTGCTGTCCTGAAATTCTCAGTGGTTTGGGGTCCAAGAGTCATGTATTTTCATTACTCTCGGAGCCCTGTAAATGACATAATATCTCCTGCCCCTGGTTTCCAAGACTTCCCTGGCCCCCTCATACAGGAGGAGTCACACGTCCATCCCCCTCTCTACGGAGTCACACGTCCACGGAGAAAATGCCCCTCGGCCCCCTGGGCTTGAAACATAGCCCTTAACAAATACCATGTCCAAAAATTAATGGCCTGTGCATCCTCAAAGCTCTGCCCCCTCCCCTGAGATTGGATGCATTGGCCAGGGCTCAAACCAATGTCTTCACAGAACCTGGTCTGTCCATCCCGTGATAGTACTAAATCCTGCTCTCCCATTGATTCCCAGAGACGCAGCTCTTCTCATTGGCCAAGGTGAAGCCAATGGTCTACCAGGACAAAGACTGTTGCACTGGTGAAGAAGACTGAGTTAGGACTCTGGGGGACTTTGCTCCGAATGCAAACCTAATCCTTTTCCCCTCCTTTGTTCCCTCCAGGGTGACTCAGGGGGACCATTGGTGTGCAAAGGTACGCTGCAAGGTATAGTGTCCTGGGGAACTTTCCCTTGTGGCCAACCCAATGACCCAGGTGTCTACACCCAAGTCTGCAAGTTTACTCCTTGGATAAAGGAGACCATGAGAAAGCGTCGCTAATGCATCACAGCACTGAGTGCGCCAAACAGAATGCTCACAGAGATAAGAACGTGGATGACCTGTAAAGTCACATCTGACTTTCCTCAAAGACATAATAAAACCTCAAAAATACTTTGTTTATAAAACTGTCAAAATAGCAAGGAACTAAAATCCAAAGAAGTAAAGAAAAACAAACCAAACAAAAACCCTCAGTACTATGGAAAATGCAGAGAGAGCAACACTCTCAAACACTGGAGCTGTAAATTTGTACCATCTTTCTGGAAGGTGGTTTGGCGACATGAATTGAGAACCTCACTCTGTGCATTTGACCCAGACATTCCAATGCTAGGAAGAGAGTACCAAAGTTTTTAAAATGTGGAATTCATCACCAGGTTATGTATTGTGGCAAAATAGTAGTAACACTGAATGTGTTCCAAAGGACTGGTTTGTCTAGACAGTGGTCAGGTTGTCCAAGGATATTATGAAGTTATTAAAATAATACTCAGGCAGAATTGTGTTATGCAAGAATGTTTATACTATATAATGTCAAATGGAAAAAAGACCCACAAAAATGTATGTGACCCTAGCCATGTAAAATGAAATGTTCACAGAATAAAACCTGAAAGGACATGTACCAAACTGCAGGTGGTGTCAGTCTTGAGAAGTCTCCTTGTTATTTGAATTTACCTTGTTACAGGTGTGCACATTCATAGCCTGAAAATTAGAGGTGAGAAAGTTCTGGAGACCTGAGGGTGGAGGGAAGGAGCTCCTGGAGAAGGGAGACTGTAAGGAAAACGTGTCTGGTTTTGAGCCTGGTCCTTCCTCCCCACCTGGTTATACATTTCTCTCCATTTCAGGGGTCTCCATTTTTCTCATCTATAAAATGGGAGACAGAAAGGGAGGGGAAAAAAAGGGGAGGAGCCGCCTACCGCATCAGGTGAATGGGATGTGAAAGCGTTTTTAAACATCTCGAGAGCGACAGAGGGAGAGAGGAAGTTTCAGGGAGGGTTAGGTGTGGCAGGTGCCAGGACACCCAGATCCCTAAGGGCCTGCCCAAAGTTAGTAACCGGTGTCTAGGTGCCAGAGGACAGAGGTGGCCAGGAACCCTGGTGAGTGGGCTCCTGCTCCAGGAAGGTGGGAAGGGGCCTCTCAAAGAGGTAGGGGAGTCTCCTGTGACTCAGAGGCAGACTGCCTCCAGCCATCTGCCCTTGGACAACTCTGGGCAGTCACACCTCAGACGCTGTTGACAGGGATCTCTCCAGCCCGGGACCTGCTTCTCCTACCTGTCGTTCCTGTTTCTCTCCCAGAATTTCCTCCCCACCAACATTCCCCAGGTCTGTCCTCTCATCTCATCTCCCTGAGACTCTCCTGATCCCCTGAGCCCATCACACTGAGGGACTGTAGTCACTTATCCTCTGCAGAGAGGAGGCTCACAGAAGAGCCAGCCCTCCTCCCTCAGACCAGAAGGCCTCTCCTTAGACCCAGGGGTCCAGACCTAGCCCTCCTCCCTCAGACCCAGGGGTCCAGACCTAGCCCTCCTCCCTCAGACCCAGGGGTCCAGGCCAAGCCCTCCTCCCTCAGACCCAGGGGTCCAAGCCCAGCCCTCCTCCCTCAGACCCAGGGGTCCAGGCCCCAGCCCTCCTCCCTCAGACTCAGGGGTCCAGGCCTCAGTCCTCCTTCCTCAGACCCCAGGGTCCAGATCCAGCCTCCTCCCTCAGGCCCAGGGGTCCAAGCCCAGCCCTACCCCCTCAGACCCAGGGGTCCAGGCCCCAGCCATCCTCCCTCAGACCCAAGGGTCCAGACCTGGCCCTCCTCCCTCAGACCTGGAGCTCCAGACCCCAGTCCTCCTCCTGTAGACCCAGGGGTCCAGGCCCCAACCTCCTCCCTCAGACCCAGGAGTCCAGGCCCAGCCCTCCTCCCTCAGACTAAGGGAATCAGCTCCTCAGCCCACTCTGTCTCTGGGCCGTGTTGAATTTAAGGAATATGTGGGGATTTTATCCACTCAACCCCATGAAGCTCACCCACTTCCTCTCTCCTGCATCCATTCCAAATCAACACACAATCTAAAATACAAAAAAATAACAAAGCATTGCAGCTGTGCTGAATCAGCCTGGAGGCCTCTGGTCGTCTGTTTCCACGGGCAATTGGAGGTGGGCTGATTTAGAAAGATTGGCAATGGTGCTCATGCTGATTTTTAAAAAATAACATTTTTTGGTGGGGGCAGACAGTATAATATAGTATAGTAATCAAAAACAGCAGCTTCCAGGACCTGGTTTCTTGGTTTTAAATCCCAGCTATTTGTGTGTGTGTGCGCATATGTGTGTGTGCGTGTGTGTGTGTGTGTGTCTGTGCTTGTGCAGTGCTGGGATGGAACCCAGGGCCTCCTGCATGCACCGTGTGGCTGCAGCCCACCCCAGCTGTCCACCATTGCTGCATTACTTCCCCATCCCTCTCCTTCACCCTTTTTTTGGGGGGGTGTTACTGGGGATTGAACTCAGGGGCACTCAACCACTGAGCCACGTCCCCAGCTCAATTTTGTATTTTATTTAGAGACAGGGTCTCATTGAGTTGCTTAGTGACTCACCAGTGCTGAAACTGGCTTTGAACTCACCATCCTCCTGCCTCAGCCTCCCGAGCTGCTGGGATTAAAGCTATGCACCACCACATCCAGCTTCTCCTTCACTCTTGAACTGGGAGAAAGAGCATCTGCCTCATAGCATTGTGATGAAGACTAAATAAGTTACTATGTAGAAAATTCTGGAACATCTACAGTGAATAAGGCTTCGATGGGTGTTGGGCTTTGTTGTTCATGACTCCTGGTATTTTTCCTGCTTACTCTCTCATGAAGTTTCTTTATAAAAGTGTAATTTCTTTATTGAAGACCTCTACAGAGCAAGTCATTTTAGAGACAAATATCCAATGAAAAAACATGATGACCTGGGGGTCAGCAAGATCATGACAGTCACTGGTAAGTGGGTGGAGTTGGGGGCTTGGGTCTCTTGCTTAGAAGTTCCTCCACTCCCGAAGGCCGACCACCAAGAGGACACCGGGAGGTGAGCCCTGTCCACCACCATGTTGGAAGTCCAGTTCCAATTCAGGCTCCACCACTTCCTGGCTGTTTGATGTTGAGCAATGAACTTCCCCTCTCTGAGCCTCAGTTTTCCAATTTGTGAAACAGAAGTGGGCGTAACGAAGTCTTTTAGTCATTAGGTCAACATTTCCTAAGGCTTGCTCTGGGCCAGGTCCTGTGCAGGTACGTGGGACTGGCAGTGAGTCAGCCCCAGGCCTGCCCAGAGAGCTTGAAGTCCTGTGGGGGACACGGACATTCATCCAGATGGCCCTGGTCCAGGGTGACTGGAGGGAGGCACAGGTTGTGGGAACCGCATGAGAGAGTGACTAACCGGTCACAGCAGGTGGAGGTGGCTGGTGTTCAGGGAAGGAGGAGGCGAGGCCCAGGAAAGGCCGGAAGAACAGGTGGCAGTTGCCTGGAAAGGTGGCAAGGGTGACACGGCAGAGTGGAGGCTGAGGTCGGGCAGGTGTTGCTGGGGCCACTCGGGGCCACTTGGGGGTGGGAGCGCAGAGAGGTGGGCAGCATGTGCCACATGTGGCCCTGGGTGGCCAGTGTCCACGAGACGAGTTCATGTGTCAAAGATGGCGGATTCCAAGCAGGGGGTCTGCAAAGCTCCCCATGCTGATTTTCTTACTTTAATGTTGTGTGCGAATGTTGTTTTTAACATCTTGAGTGAAATGAATTTTTGAATGGACTCCTCCTGTTTCTTTTTACTTTTTTATTTCTTAAATGGACAAGTAAAAATTGGTATTTATACTTTACAACGTGAGGTCTCAGTAAAAGTCACGTGTACCTTGCTTGAGGGCAACATCTGCTGCTGGACACATGCGTGCCCCACCTGTTGATTGCTGTTGTGAGTGCATGCAAGAACACTAAGATCTTTCTTTTTGTTTTTCTTTTTTTTTAACTTTTACTATTGGGGATGCTGGAATGGAACCCGGCTCTGGCCCGAGCTACACCCTGCCCTCGTTCTGCTTTATAAATAAATATGACAACTAGGAAACAAGTGTGTGCATGTAGGGGGGCATCATGTGCCTCTTGATCAGCACCCCTCTGGATGCTGAAGGTCCTCCAACACCAGGTGGACAAGTGAGACTGTCCCAAGAGGTGTAGGAACCTCGGCAGGGATCGGAGTCCGTGCCAGGTGGAAGTGCAGAGACCCTCTGGGGCCCAGGGAGGGATGCAGAGAACAGGATACCCCCCATGCAGGTCCGATGAGAGAGGGGCAGGTCTGCACAAGAGCCAGGAGGGGGCCAGAGGGGAGGTGGCAGGACACACAGAGAGGAGGCAGCAGGACACGGTTATAGCTCAAAGGTACAGCTCAAGAAGATGCAAAGTTCAGGTGGCACCTAGTGTGAAGGGTGCAGAGAGGATCCTGAAAGCCAATTTGGACCTCGTGTGGAAGGTGATAGGAGCTGAGCAATCTAGGGCGACAGTTAGGTTCAGCGCAAGGAGCACAAGGTTACCTGAGGGGCCACACCCTCTACTGTTGACTGGCACCTGTCTCCAATTTCCAGATCTGAGTTCAAAGGCACCTCCCCAGATTCTCCTAGATCCCTGCATAGCCTCCTGTTACCCCTGCTTCTCACCATACCCTGTGACTCCCTAGTCATCTGCATGATGGCTTTGCTCCCCCTCTGCGTCCCTCCCTGACAGCCCTAATCTCACCAGTGGGCCCTCAACTCCAGCGCCCTGTCCGTTTCCCCACCACTCCAGCATCGTCCCATCAATCCCCAGAGACCAACCCTATCCCCCACACACTTCCCCAGGAAACCTGGGGGCATCCAGGAGAAAAAAGGCAGGAAGAGTTTGAGTCAAGTGGGGGGGTTGGGGTGGGGGAAAGAGAGAGGGAGAGAACACAAGAAAGAGGCAAAGGTTAGAGAGACACAAACCAGAGATGCAGATGGACATGGAGACACTCTGACCATGACCAGTGAGAGAGATGGAGCCAGGGACCCCAGAGGTGGCAGGACTTGGAGGAGAGGGACCAGAGGATCAAGAGTGCTGAAATGTCCAGGCAGGATCAGGTGGTCAGACCAGGACCTGGCTGGGCTGCCAGTCAGACAGGGACAAAGGAAAGCTATTGACACAGCTCCCACCCGCTGCTGGAGAAGGGTTGGGAACCGGAGCTGCTGGGAGCGCGGCACTGGCTGCTGGACAGACAAAGCCGGATTGTCTGAGGCCCTTTCCCCCCAGTGCCAGGGCCTGCTCCCCAGCCCGGGGCAGGGGCCAGGGCCAGCACGCTGACACACCCTTTCTCACTGCTGGCTGCTCATACTCTCCTGGGACACAGAGGTCGTCAGCACCCACAGAGGGACTTCTGGGCAGGTGAGTCACTCCAACCCCACTGAACCCGGGCAGCTGGGGCAGGGCCCAGGTGCTCCCCACCCAGAAGAGAGCATTCCAAGTCCCAGAAGCTCACAGGTAGGGTGGGGGGCTCCTGAGGTCAGGCCTCCATTTGATTACCTGGGAAGCCAGCATTTGGATCCTCAGTTAGCTTCTCAAAAACTCAGAAGTCTAAAATGAAGAACAAACTCCACTTTATCTTTCTCTCAGATCTGGGAGTCCAGGCCCAGCCTCCTTCCCCAGACCCAGGGGTCCAGGTCCAGCCCTCCTCCCTCAGACCCAGGAATCCAGCCCAGCCCTCCTCCCTCAGACCCAGAGGTCCAGGTCCAGCCTCTTCCCTAGACCCAGGGGTCCAGACCCAGTCCTCCTCCCTCAGACCAGGGGTCCAGGTCCAGCCTCCTCCCTCAAACCCAGGGGTCCAGGTCCAGGCCTCCTCCCTCAGACCGAGGGGTCCAGCCCAGCCCTCCTCCCTCAGACCCAGGGGTCTAGGTGGAGAATGGAGATGGCCCCTCCCTCTGACACAGGGGTTCAGCTCCAGCCCTCCTCCCTCAGACCCAGGAGTCCAGGCCCAGCCTCCTCCCTCAAACCCAGGGGTCCAGCCCACCCTCCTCTCTCAGACCCAGGGGTCCAGGCCCAGCCCTCCTCCCTCAGACCCAGGGGTCCAGGACCAGCCTCCTCCCTCTGACCCTGGGGTCCAGGCCCAGCCTCCTCCCTCAGACCCTGGGGTCCAGGCCCAGCCTCCTCCCTCAGACCCAGGGGTCCAGGCCCAGTCTCCTCCCTCAGACCCAGGGGTCCAGGCCCAGCCCTCCTCCCTCAGACCCAGGTTCCAGGCCCCCAGTACAGACTCCCCTCCTGGTAGCTGGGTCAGGGGGTCACCAGGAGCTGAGGTGTGGGGCAGAAGGAATGCATGTGGGTGGCCTGGGTTAGGAGGAAAAGGGTGGGGACAGACTTTTGGCTCCAGGATGGACGTGGGGAGACAGGGGTTAAAAGGAAGTGGCAGGGAGCGTCTGGGGACAGACCCAGCCTCTTCCCAGGAGGCCAGGGGGCAGGCAGGCTCCTGTGCACAGCCCCTGCAGCACAGAGCCCTGCAGCACACCCGTCCCTGACTGCTAGCTCCTCTGGTTTGGAGACATCCTTCTGCTTTGTGAGTCTCCTCCTGCTCTCTACCAGGGGCTCCCTGCAGTGCTGACTGCCCAGCATCCTTGTCTGCCTGGGAGATAAGTGGCTGTCCTTTCCTCCCACCAAGAAACCTTTGGCTAGGAGGCCCCAGGCCACCAACAGGTAAGAACCTACAGAAAGGAGAGGATGAGTGGGGAGGCCGGGGCACTGGCTAATGCACCACTGGCCTTTCCCCTCAGGAATGGACTCCAAGAAGACGCTCATGGTGGTGCTCACCCTTGTGGCTGCAGGTGGGAGGAAAGGAATCCAGATGGGGGAGGTTGGCTAATGGATTTGGGCCTTTGACAGGACGAACCTGGCATGGGGTGGGATGAGCAACGGCCTGGGGTTGGTGCCTTCAAAATGAGGAAGGGGTTGGAAGCTGGTCTGGAGGGGAAGATGGAGGCAGGGCAGGGCCTGGGAGGGGGCTGGAGGCAGAGTTCAGGAATGAGTTCAGCTTTGAGGATGGAGACAGGAGAAGGAGAGGGCGGTGGTGAAGGTGAGAAGGAAGCTGGAGCCAGGGTTGGGTCTGGGTGGGGAATGGAGATGACCTTGGCTGGGGCTCATCTTGGTGGGCATGCCTGGTGTCCCCCAGACTCCCCTCTGACTTGGACCCTCTCTCCCTCAGCCTGGGCAGAGGAGCAGAACAAGTTGGTCCATGGTGGACCCTGTGAGGAGACATCTCACCCCTACCAAGCTGCCCTCTACACCTCGGGCCACCTGCTCTGCGGTGGGGTCCTCATTCACCCACAGTGGGTCCTCACAGCTGCCCACTGCAAAAAACCGTGAGTGCATGGGCTGGAGAGGAGCTGAAGCAATCAGAGCCTCAGGTGTCTCGTAGGCTCAGGAGGAGGCAAGCACAGGCCTCCGCCTGCCCTGTACCAACAGACCACCCCGTAGCTAGGTTGATCCAGCCAGTACTTAATGGAGTGCTGTCACCTCCGTATCTGCAGGGGGTCAGTTCCAGAACTCCTAAGAACAGCAAAACTCTCAGGTACCAAAGTCCCTTATACTGAATGACATAGCATTTGCTATATATAACCTATACACACCCTCCGGTATACTTTTCAGATTACTTATAATTCCTGAGACAATGTTTTGTTTTGTTTTCATACCAGGGATTGAACCCAGGGGCACTTAGCCACTGAGCCACATCCCCGGGCCTTTTTATTTTTTATTTAGAGACAGGGTCTTGCTTAGTTGCTTAGGGTCTCGCTAAGTTGCTGAGGCTGGCTTTGAACCCATGATCCGCCTGCCTCAGTCTCCTGAGCTGCTGGGATTACAGGCGTGTGCCACCGCGCCCAGCTAATTCCTAAGACAATGTAAATGCTATGTAAATAGTGGCTCCACTGTGCTGTTTCGGAAACAATGACAGGAAAAAAGAGTCTGTACACGTTCAGTGCAGACACAGTTCTCATCCCCGGTGCACGGGTGTTTGAATCTGCATGCAGAACCTGCAACGCAGAGGACTCACTGTGCCAAGTAGTGCCAGGGGCGGGAGCCTGGCAGAATTGCTCTTTTCATGAACTTGCCTTCCAATGGGGAATCAGATCTTGACAGGCCTCGAGGGCATGCTGGAGTGTTTGGGTTTAATTCTAACTGCAGTGGGAATCAGCAGGCTGCGGGGTAGATTTGGGGAGCACCTGCCTTGTGGAAAGCGGACAGGTAAGAGGAAGTGAAGGGATTGTTGCTGTCGCTTAGGGACATCAGGTGGTAGGTTGGACCAGGGAGGCAGTGAGGATGGAGGGAAATTGGGAGGAATTGTGAGACTAAGGATATGGCAGTTAGGGACAGGAGAGAGGAGGCAGGGTTGACCTCCAGGTGCTTGCCCTGAACAACTGGGAGTCCTGTCACACAGGCCGGGTGCAGGGAGGGGACATCAGACATTTCCTTACAGCCAAGGTGGGTTTGAGCCACCTGGAGCTGTCCAAGCAGAGACACCAAATGGGCCCTCTGCATCAGGGAGCAGTTGGAGGAGTAGGTAAAATTAAGGCTCCATCAACAAACAGGTTGTATTTAAAGACGTGGGACTGGACAGGATCATCCTGAGAGGAGGTATAGACAGGGAAGCTTAGAGGATTCAGCCCAGGGCCGCAGGATCACCAGTTGAATCACAAGCTGCTGTTGGGTTCAATGCTAAATGCAGACCAGGGTTAAACAAAACAGTTTGCATCCCTTTCCTGGAATCCCTGCAGTAGCAGATGAGGAAACTGGGGCTCAGAGGAGTAGAAGCGGCAACTCAGGTGTTTGGAAACCAACTGTCAGGTCTCCCCGTGTTGGGGGATGCAGAGTCATGCAGAGTCAAGAACTCAAAGGCCCCCAAGAGGTGTCCTGTGTGCCCAGGGAGACCCCGGGGTCACTGCCAACATCACCATCCATTCATTTGGTGCACAGCAACTAAGAATACCCACAGCACCAGATTTGAGTTGGTAGTGGATACACCAGGGCAGAAAGAGGTAGCAAGATGGATCTCTAAGAAGCACATCTTCAAAATCCCAAGTAATTCCAAATTACCTAAGGCTAAGGAAAGGGAAAATAGGGCTCCTGCTTCTGATGGGAGAAATCAGGAAAGACGTTATGTGAGATATGATTCAAGTGGAGGCATGAAATAGGAGAAAGATTAGCCAAAGGAAGAAGGGGGGAGAGCATCAGGGGCCCAGGAAATGCCAGAACGAAGCCCCCGAAGTGAAACAATTCTAAGAAAAGATTTACTAGTTCACCGGAGGGCAGGAGGTGGTGGGAGAGAAGGTGGAAGATGTGCAGGCAGATCCCACAGGATCTCCAAGCCAGGCTGAGCAGTTTGGACTTTATTCTGAGGGCAATGGGGAGCCATGGGGGACTTTTGAGCAAGGGAGGAATTCTTTGATTTTTTTCAAAAGTATCTGGTAAACATATCATGTGTCAGATGCCGGTTGAAGCACTAGGGATCCTGTATCTGAATAGAATAAAAGTCTCCAGACTGACCTCCTAGACTTCACCAACTAACACCATAGCCATCAGCCCCAGGTGGCTGACTAAACTAAAATGATCAAAGTGGAAAAAATAAAAAAACCCAAAAGCCATATTCTGAGCTCTCAATAGCCACATGTGGTAGTGGCCACCGTGTTGGACAGTGCAGGTAGAGAGCATGCCATCATACCAGAACGTTGCATTGGACCACGGCGCCACAGGAGCGGGAGAAACAGAAGAGAATATTTAGCGATAAATCATAGTGGGTGGATGGTGGCGACAGGTTCTCTGGTGGAAAGGAAAGCAGGGCTGGGAGGCCAGAGTTGTCCCCTGGGGTGGATATTTGCATTTTCACTGGGTAGCCATGCAAGGCTTTACTGAGATGGTGACAATGAAGGAGGTGAGGGAAGAGTCATGCAGATGCCTGAGGAACAAGGCTGTGGGCACAAGGAACAGCTCTTCCAAGGGCCCTGGGGTGGGAGGACCACTGTTTTGTTCAGGGGAAGGCAGTGTGGCAGGAAGAGGAAGAGGGGGAGAGAAGGAGGAGATGCTGTCTGAGAGGCTGTGGGGACGTGTGCAGACCTTAGGGACTAGGGAGAGAACTTTGGCCTTCACTCCATGTGGGCTGGGAGTCATAGGAGGGGTCTGAGCACAAGAGGAACAGGACTGACTTCCTTTGTTAGAACCCTCTGGTGGCTCTGTGGAGGGTGGATTGCAGAGGAAGGAAGGCAGTAAGCAGGCCACTGATGAGGTCCAGGTAAGAGACGATGAAAACTCAAACCAAGATGGTAGCGATGGTGGAGCTGAGCAGCTGGATACAACTCAGAGAGCCAACCGGGCCTCTGGACAGCTTGGATGTGGGACAGGAAATAAAGACAGTCACAGATAGCCCCCAAGGGTATTCTGGAAGGATGGAATTGCCATTTACCAAGCTGGGGAAGGCTGTGGGAGGAGCAGGGCAGGTGATTCATGATTCCCCAGCCTCAGAAGTACCCCAAGGGCTCCAGATAAGACCCAGCCTGCTTCCCTCGCAGACAGCTTCAGGTCTACCTGGGGAAGCACAACCTCCGGCAAAGGGAGAATTCTCAGGAGCAGATCTCTGTTGTCTGGATGGTGGCCCATCCTGGCTACAATGCTAACACCCATGACCAGGACATCATGCTGTTGCGTCTGGAACACCCAGTCAAACTCTCTGAACGGATCCAGCCCCTGCCACTGGAGAAGAACTGCTTGGCCAACCGCACCAGCTGCCACATCCTGGGCTGGGGCAAGACTGCAGATGGTTAGTAAGGGGAGTGATGGGGGAGGTAACCGAAGGTGAATGGTCAAAAATGAACATGAGGCAGAAGGTGAAGGGCCATGGGAAGATGGGTTAATGGTAAGGTCTTCTGGGTGCATCACAGTGAAGTGACCAGAAAGAGGAGATCCTTTTAGGAGATGGGCCAATGAGTGAACAGCCAATGGAGAAAGCAGACCAGTGGATGAATAGCATGGAAAAAGTGGACCAGAAAAGGAAGGGTCAATGAGAAGGGCCGGTCGGTAGGAATATTCTAACCAGGAAGGCGGCCAATGGTCCAAAAGATGCACTTATGAGCAAGAATGGATAAACGGAGGAGGAACTGATAGAAGAGGAGAGATCAATTACTAGAGGAGCCAACGGAATAGTGTGAATTCCAAATGCAGAGTAGAGGCAGTAAGTAGGAAAGGGTCAAATGGGAAAGGGCCAATAATGGAGAGGAGTCATTAGAGGAAGATCAGAGGAATCAACAGGGTCAATAGATCAGCAGGAACCATTTAGGTGGGCCTGGGAGTGAAAGGCCAACAAAAAAGGCGGATCCTCTGATGAAGAGCCAATAGGAAACGAGAGGCCCTGGAGGTGGGCGGAGTCGATTATGAAAGGACCAATGAGGGAGGTGGACCAGTGGCTGAAGAGCCAATAAGAAGGGAGAGCCAATGGGGAAGGGCAGGACTGGTTTTAAAAGAACCAATGGTCAGGTGGAGACTAATCAATGATGAACCAATAGACAAGAAGGGGCTGATGAAGGACAGATGAATGCCCGGGAAGGAGATGAGAGGGGAAGAAAGTCCAACAGGACTTTCAGTAGTTCCACGGGAACCACTGAAGGGGGATGGATGGAAGAGAGACAAGTGGAGGCAGGACCTAAGAGAAGGGGAAAACCAATAGGGAAAGAATGTGGAAAAGAGGGGTGACTGAGGACGTTGGGCCAATGGCGGGTAAGAATGATGGAAAAGCGGCCAATCAGG
The DNA here is from genome assembly GCA_020662805.1 of Glaucomys volans. Taxonomy (NCBI): domain Eukaryota; kingdom Metazoa; phylum Chordata; class Mammalia; order Rodentia; family Sciuridae; genus Glaucomys; species Glaucomys volans. Next base: position 33,935 of record JAJEJO010002622.1, read on the forward strand.
AGGCGGGGACGATGGATAGGGTTCTAAGCCCGAGAGACCAACAGGGCGGCGGGGAGCAACGGGCAATGCGACCGATGGGAGTGGCCGGGAGGCTGGGGAGAGACGCCTGAGGAGCCTGGCCTCTCTCCTGGCAGGTGACTTCCCCGACACCATCCAGTGTGCCTACATCCACATGGTGCCGCGCGAGGAGTGCGAGCGTGCCTACCCTGGCCAGATCACCCCCAACATGGTGTGCGCCGGCGACCAGAGGCACGGGAAGGATTCCTGCCAGGTGAGGCCACCGCCACTGCCAGTTCCACAGCTGAGGACAGAGGCACAGACACAGCCAGAGACCAGAAGAGAGACATGGACCAAACCAGTGCTGTAGGGAGACTGACAGAGACAGGCGGGGGGAGGGGGGGGTGGGGGGAGGGGGGGAGGCGAGGCAGGAAAGGAAAAGGGACTCAGTGCCACTCCCCGAGACACAGCTGGGGCCAGGCAGAATTAAAAGGTAGTCGAGAGAGACAGGAATGCAGAGACAAGGACGGAGAAGGAGAGACCAAGACCAGAGAAGACACACCAAGGAGGCAGATGGTGTAGGGAGCTGCTCTTCCTGAAACACAGCCCCCATCGGGAGCTCTGCTTGGAAATGACCGCGCTCCGGAGCAGGGGAACCCCAGAACCCCAGTTTGGGTCTCCATCTTCTCTCTCCCTGAGTCATTCATTTCCATCTCTGAGTAACTCTCCCTCTGTGCGTGTCTCGTGCCCCCTCCCCCAAGTCTCTCTCTCTATCTCCCCTCTCTCTCTATATGTACCTGTACATGACTTTCTCCCTCCCACAGGGTGATTCTGGGGGTCCACTGGTATGTGGAAACCGCCTCCGAGGCCTTGTATCATGGGGTAACGTCCCCTGTGGATCGAAGGAGAAGCCAGGAGTCTACACTGACGTCTGCAGATATATCACCTGGATCCGAAAAACCATTCAAGCCAAGTGACCCTGACATGTGACATCCCCAAATCTTGACCTACGACCTTACTGGCTGGCTCCAGAATATCTCTCCGCAGGATCTTGCCTTTCCTCCCCACCTGCCCAGTTGTGACCCTTGATGCTTCACAAAGGCAGTGACACAAGAGCACAAATTCTCCCTGATATGACTCCCACTCCTCCCTTGCTCCACCAGGGTGGAGAGCCAGGACAGGCTGCAGTCCGATCCCACTACTAAGAGAACCCAGATCCGCCTAGGCCTCTCTTCCCACCTGAGCTTGTCTTTCCTGCAGACAGTGTTGGTCCCAATACTGGCAAATACGGAGCTGGAATCCCATTCCATGGCTTGCTACCCCAGTACCTCGGGAAGTACTTTCCTTTACAAAGTACACTAGGATACGGTATATTCCTTATAGGACGGGTTACTGGGAAGATGTGAGGTTTCAAGCACACGAAATACATAGAACATGCCTGGCCCACCATGTGCTCAATAAAGGATGAATTTTATTACTAATGTGCTTTTTATTCTTATTCCACTTCTGCCTCTTGGAAGCCCAGATCTTCTCATTTACCTTTACAGTCTAATTTCATTTCAACCTCCAGGGAGGTACCCTTGACTCATCCACCTTGCATTAGCCCTCAGGGACGGCTTCCTCTCTCCCAAAGTCCTCTTGAAGCAGAAGAAGAAGCGGTGGGAGAGGGTTGGGAGACCACTGTGTGGGGGTGGGAGTGATGGGGGATAACACGGGAGAGGATGACCAGATCCCGAAGGACCTCAGACATCAACTTGAGAAGCTGGAACTTTTCCCTAAGGGTAATGGGGACACACACAAGTGTTGTGAGCAAGAGCAGCACTGGGGTCATATGCAAGATGGACCTGAGCGGAGCCAGGGGACAGGGAGGAGTTTGGGGTGATGGTGCAGGGAGAGAAGATGGGGCTGAGCTGGGGCTGGGACCAAGAGGGCTGGAGAATAGTGACTGGATGCAAGTTTACCATAAGTAGAAGGTAGGGTTCACGGGAACCTCAAAAGGAAACACCGTAGACAAGTCTGCGGGTGTGAGAGACCTAAGAGTCATCCTGCACAGTGGAAGCTGGCACTTGAGGCAGAGAAGTGGGTGACGTGGCGGGAAATGTAGGTCAATGGAAGAGGATGCCATTGAGTGTCAGCAGAATGTGGACTTGATCCTGAGGGCTCTGAGGAAAAGCACAAGGGCAGATCTGGGTTTAGAAAGACTTTAAGGTCTTGGCCTTAGGAACCAAAGAACCAGTCAGGCATAGGGGCACACACACCTATAATCCCAGCTACTCTGGTGACAGAGCAGGAAGATCACAAGTTCAAGACCAGTCTGGGCAACTTAGCAGGGTGTCAAGATAAAATAAAAAGGACTGGGGATGGACTCAGTGGTAGAGCACTTGCCTAGCACACATGAGGTCCTGGGTTCCAACCCCAGCCCCACACATGCAAGTGTGCTACACCCACATGCATGAACCAAAGAACCACAACAGTTTATCAAGGGGAAGGGATGAAGTGATCGACTCTGACGAGCAGATTGAAGATGAAGCCCTAGGCATGGCCCCAGCCACCTGGACTCACCCTTGACCCCTGCTAGGAGTTATGAATAGTAAATATGGCCATGAAAGCTCACCAGGGTCACCAGGAAGAACCCATTCAATAACTGCCCAGACCAAAGCCAACCTCAGTTAATGGAGAGGGACGATGAAAATACCAACCATCTTCACAACCACAATGAGCAGCATGTGCCAGGCACTACTTTAAGGTTCCATTATCATTCCCGTGTACAGATAGGGAAACTGAGGCACAGAGAGGGTCCGAGGTGCAGTCAAAGTCTCACAGCTGGTAGGTGGCCAGGCCAGCGTTAGGCACCAAAGGGCTAGTGCCATAGGCTGGGCTCCTAACTGCTCTCCCACGCTGAAGTTCTCAAGCAGAGAAGGCTTGAAAGCCCACCCCTTAGCATGAAATCGTTTGAAGCAGAACCTCTGCTGTTTGGTATTTAGAGTACTTTTTTGTCTAACAGAGTTTTTCTTTCCATAGAGACAGCCTTGCAACTCCAGCGTAAAACATGTAATTCAATGATCTGTGATTTTGAAGTTGCCAACTTACATCCAGTACTGGGCTATTTGAAGGGATGCACTGTTGATCGTATTTACAAATGTAATAGACTTACTGAAATGCTTGATATTGGGTCTAAAAATTAAGAACTTTTAGAAGACATTGAATGTGTAGGTGTTAGAAACATGGTTTAAGATGTTTAAAGACTTTTAATTAGTTTATAAATGGGACCAAACATTATTGTAAAGAGTCCATAAAAGCAGCTGTTAAGGGAAACCTAGAATTAAAAGGTTTGCAAGTTGAACTTAAAAGACCTTGGAAGTGGGGGAAAACACCAAGAAAGAAGTGGGTTGCTAGTTTTGTCACTTGAATGTATGAAATATCAATGCCCATAAGAAAATAAACCTCAGAATAGGCTTTTGTAGTTTCAGATTATTTCCTGAGTGCTACCGCCAGCCTTAGGGCTCTAAAACCTCTCATTTGACAAGTACTGTATTGCAGAAGCCAGGTTCCTGCCCTCAGGGGTGAGAGCCCAGGGAGGACAGCATATCTCACCTGTCATTTTGCTCAGGACAATCTGTGTCTGGCACGTGGCGGATGATCATTTGACTGGGGGGGGGGGGAACAGGGACCTGTCCATGGAGTTGGGGGCAGATAGAAAGAGGTCAGGAGAGGTGGCCCCACATGCCAGGCCTGGGCAGGGATTAACCACAATTCAGGCTCCCCACCCAGTGCCCCATTTCTGAAGGGCCAAGAGCCACCCACCCCCTATCCTGGCTCTTGGCCTCTTTTCCAATCAACAGGCAGCCCTGCCCAACTCTGTCACCCACACCTGGCTATGCCAGTCTCCATGGAAGCCAAGGCACCTGTGGGGTGCCCCAGGTTGAGTCCCTGCCTTTTTCTACCCCAGGGCCTGGGCACCAGGGTGAGGGGCAGAACAAGGGGCTGAGGGGTTCCTCTGCACAGTGGCCTGGGTCTCCCCTTCACAAAACCCAGGATGAGGGAGACAGACACATAAAGATACAGAGAGACCAATACTCGGCCAATGACCAGAGAGAAAAGTGATACAGACTGAGAATAATCAGTCACAGAGAAAAGAGGCATAAGATGGAAAGGGAAAGATACAAAGGGCGCAGAGAAAGCAATTTGCAGAGAATCACGGGAAGGCCCCAAGGGGCGTGGTGGGCTCATCATCTTGACTATAGTCAGGGTGGGGTGCGAGTGGCTGTAAATCTCATTCACTTGCCCACTTCAAATATGCAAAGTTTACTGCATCTCAGTTATGCTGCCAAAAGCTGGAATCTAACAAAACGGGAGGAAACGGAGGAACAGCAAAGGCTTGAGAATTCTAAGGGAGATTCGCCAAGCAGAGCATTGGGGTCATTGCAAAAGGCAGAATCACAAACAGAACAGCAAGACACAGGGACACGGAAAGGCAGGAACGGAGCCACTGAGACACAAGAAAGGGGGACAGGGGATCCGAAGACGCGGGAAGAGGTTGGGGAGAGAGACTGACTCGGCTGAGACCAAATATCAGGAGGAAAACCCTCAGAGATGGGAGAGTGAAGAGTCCGGAGAAAGGACAGGAGGGGGAGCGGGATGCTGAGCTTGTGAAAAGCGCAGAGAAGAAA
>JAJEJO010002622.1:38701-62950 GCA_020662805.1 Glaucomys volans
CGGGTCGGGGGGGAGGGCAGGGGCAGGGAGGGGCCTGCTAGACCTCCGAGACCCCTCCCCATCCCGGGGCCAGGGCGGGAGGGCGTGGCCTGGGGATGGGTGGAGGGGGCTCCGGAGGCGGAGGTGAGGGGAGGCAGGAGGAGCGACAGCCGGGCGATCGGCGGGCGCCTCACTACCGGGGAATGCGCCCCAGGGACCAGTGGGCGGTTATAACCCGAGCACTGTGCCCGAACCCAGGAGGAGGCGGCAGCAGGAAGGCAGCGCGGCCGAGGAGTCTGCGGCTGAGCCGGGAGCGGGTCCTCCACCCACTGCCGGGACGCGGGGAAGCGCGGCAGGTGAGGCCTGGGAGCGGGCTCAGCAGGCAGGGACGGAGAGGCGACCCCGCGTGTGGCTCTGATTTTGAATGCACCCTCCCTCTGTGTCCTCCCTCCTCGTGAGGACTGGAAGGTGCAGGCCATCCTTTGACCTCAACTCTAGGTCTCTGGGCCTCATCTTGGCTCTGATGGTGGGGCAATATCCTCCTGGTCCCTCTCTGCCCCGGAAATGGTGTAGGGAAGGAGGGAACATGGGTTAAGGGCTCCCAGAGTCACTGGGCCTCCCCATCCTCCGACCCCACCAGGTGCAGAGGCCATGGCTACAGCAGGACCCCCCTGGATGTGGACGCTGAGTACCCTGATATCGGCTCTGATTCTGGGTATCACAGGTAAACAGGACTCCTGTGTGCGTGCATGGGACTCTGGGTGGCATGGCACTGGGGAACCTGTCCCCTGGGCACTGCTCCAGACTGGTTCTGGCTCCAGGACTGTTGAGCCTGAGTCCGCATCTGTATTTGTGGCTGGGCATTGCATGGGGCACACACACAGGTGCCCATGCCTGGTGACTTATTGCATATCAGGTGACTTTGTGTGGCCAGCAGACTTGACCTTTGAGGCTGTGTGATGGCGTGTGTGTGCGAGTGCTTAAGACTGCGTGACTCTACAGCTGTGTGGGAGAATGTATGTGGTGCTGAATGCTACTGTGTTCAGCCAGGTGTGGCTTCTTGGCTTTGTATGACCCCAGGTTCCTAGGGTTCCTGACTCTGTTAACTTGTCCCTGTGTTGTAGGATTACATGCCATAGTACTTGGCAGTCACCATGAAAATGTGTGACCATATGCTTGCAGGTAGCCATTTGTGTGGTTGTGTCTGGGTGCCTGTATTTGTGACCTCCTCCTGACTGCAGCCCATCGGGATGACTGTGTGTGACTCCGTGTTTGTGTGGGGCTATGCACATACTGCTGTATGTGTGATGGTGCGGCTATGTATGTGTGTGTAAGGGGTACACAAAGTGCTGTCACTATGCAAAGATGGCTGTGGGAAGGTGAATGGTAAGTGACTTTGACATGCCAATGTCCACTGAGCACAACCTTTGTCACCATACCTTGCCTGTTCCTAAAGTGTGTGTGGCAGTCTCCGGTTCATGCATACATGGCAACTGTGCATGCCACTGACAGGTTGAGGGCCCGTTAGTCTGCCCCAGCATGTGTGCATGGGGACAGTGTGCCGCCTGACAGCCATGCCCGAGGAGACCACGTATCACGTGTGCTTGACTGTGACAAGAGCCCTGTGTGTTTCTTGGCGTATGCTTGTGAATGAAGGCAACACCGAGGCTCTCCTTCTCCCGGGAATCCGTGACGCGGCAGGTGTCTGTGCTGTCAGTGGGTCTGTGAGTGGCGGCGGAGAATTGGTATGAGGATTCGGAAGGCGCATTTGTGTCTGAGAATTCAGAAAGTCAGCCCTCTTCTCCTGGTGTGGTGACGCAGGCCTGTAATGCCAGCACCTCTGCGAGGGGTGGGGTGGGGGATGATCCCAAGTTCAAAGTTAGCCTCAGCAAGTTAATGAGGCCTTAAGCGACTTAAAGAGACTCTGTCTTAAAATAAAACAAAAATAAAAAGGGCTGGGGAGGTAGCTCAGTGGTAAATTGCCCCTAGGTTAAATCCCCAGAACCAAAAAAAGGAAGAAAGAAAGAAAAGAAAGAAAGCCATTTCTCTCTACCCCTCCACCCGTGACCCCACCCGAGCCCTTGCCCTGTGCCCAACTCTAGCTCCGCCCACTTTTTCTGACTGGGTCTCTTTTTCTCAGCCACGCCTCCCCGTAGACCAGGCTACCTAGTCAGAGCCCTCTTGGGCTGAGACATCTGCCAGGCTCCGCCTCTATAGCCCACCCCTTTCAGCCAGGCTCCACCCTCTGTGTAGTAGGTGGTTCCTAGAGCCCAGCTGGTGGCACACACCCGTATTCCCCAAAGCTCAGGAGACTGAGGCAGGAAGATTGCAAGTTCAAAACCAGCTTCAGCAACTTAGCGAGGCCCTAGGTAACTTAGTGAGACCCTGCCTCAAATAAAAAATAAAAAGGGCTGGGGATGTGGCTCAGTGGTTAAGCACCCCTGGGTTCAATCCCCAGTACCAAAAAAAGAAAGCAAAAATAGGGCCCAGCCCCCACATCCCCTTCAAAGTCAGGGCTCTTATTAGGATCCATCATCCCATATTACCCTGGCTGTGTCGCTGCCCAAGTTGGTCTCTGCCTGGTCTCAGGTTTTGCTGCCTCCAGACATGACCCCCTGAAATTGAGACCTGACCCCTTTTTTGAAGCCACGTGCCCTCCCAAAAGCCCAGGTCTTGCCCCTACAACCCAGACTTTGCCCTTGAGATTGTCCAGGGCTCCGGAATCCAAGTTTACCCTCCTCTGATCTCACCCACTGAGCTCTAGCCAATCCCTGAATCCTTGAGGTCCAGAGTCAGGCCAGTCCAGGACCCAAGCCTGGGCTCTGTCCCTGTGTCTAAGCCTCTTAGGTCCATTTCTGTGGCCCTGACCCCACGCCTAAAGCCCCAGCCCTCAACATAAGCTCTGAGGTCAGACATCCTTGGCCAGTCCTACCTCTCGATAAGCCCAATCTTCTGCATCTAAGCTATAGCCCAAGCCCAAGTCACACCCCTGAGCCCCATTTCCCTCCACCTTCTGCAGAGCCTATTCTTGCAAATAATGTTTCCTGTGACAACCCCTCCACCACCCAGCCCTCTGGGAGCAACCGGATCGTTGCAGCCCAGGACGGGGAGGACTCCCGGTCAGATGACAGCAGCAGCCGCATAGTGAATGGGTCTGACTGCAAGAAGGATGCCCAGCCATGGCAGGGTGCGCTGCTGCTGGGACCCAACAAGCTGTACTGCGGAGCTGTGCTGGTGAACCCGCAGTGGCTGCTCACCGCTGCCCACTGCCGGAAGCCGTGAGTGGGGCTGGAGGGGAGGACTGGGAGGAAGGGCAGGGAGGTGAAGGGAAGGGATGGGGTGAGGGAGCAGGTGGGGGCAGAGTTGGGGATAGGATTAAAGATAGAACTGGGGGAACAGGGTGGGAGTGAATTGGGGATGGGTTGGATTTGCGGTTGGGGAAATAGAGAGGAGATTAGGATGAGCTTTTAAATTGGGGGTGAGGTTGAGAATGCAGATAAAGTGGGACGGCACCAAGGGCAGGGTCAGGACTGGAGACAAGTGGGTTAGGAATGGGATTGGGGTTAGAATTGGGAAGGGATCGCAAATGGCTGGATTTGGGGTTGGAAATGCAAATGTGGATGAATTGGGGACGGGTGAAGGGTTAGGACTGGGGCTGCAGTTGGGTTTGGGGTTGGATTGCCTTGGGATTGGCCTAACGCACTGAAGGCTTGTGATGGAGATGGAAGTAAGGTTGGCTCTAGAACTGGGGGTCAGGTGGGCATTAGATGTGGTGGGAGTAAAGATGGCACTGAGAGGGCTTTGGACTGGGAATGGGGTAGACTTGGGGCCCCAGTTGGGATTAGAGTACAGGGCTGGGGATGTTGCATTTGGGGTTGGGAATGCACAGAATGGCTTCTGGTTGGGGAAGGGCTCAGGGCTGGGATGGGACAGGAAGAGGCTTGGAGTTGTGGCTGGAGGTGGGCATGAGGTGAGAGACAGATGGAGCTGGGGATGGCACTGGTGCTGGGGTTGAGGATGGGGTGGAGCTGGGTTCAGAATGGGCTGGGGCCAGGCCTGGCATTGGATGGGGATATGAATCAGGGCTGGTGATGGCCCACTCCATCCTCCTCAGAGTTTTCAGAGTCCGTCTTGGCCACCATTCCATGTCCCCCGTCTATGAATCCGGGCAGCAGATGTTTCAGGGAGTCAAATCCATCCCACACCCCGGCTACTCCCACCCTGGCCACTCCAACGACCTCATGCTCATCAAACTAAACAGAAAGGTCCGCAGCACTAACACGGTCAGGCCCATCGACATCTCCTCCACCTGTCCATCTGCCGGCACCAGGTGCATGGTATCTGGCTGGGGAACTACCAGCAACTCCCAACGTGAGTGCAGCTTCCTCTTGACGCCTGCCTGCCTCTCCCCCCAGTGTCTTTCTCCACCTCTCACTGCGTTCCTGTTTGACAGATGCCTTCCCCAAGGTCCTCCAGTGCCTGAACATCACTGTGCTCAGTGATGAAAGGTGCACGAAAGCCTACCCAGGACAGATAGACCAAACCATGTTCTGCGCCGGTGACGAGGTGGGCAGAGACTCCTGCCAGGTGAGGACTGGAGGCTTCTCCACATATTCAGCAGATACACAGAGTGCCAGTTATGTCACCTGGAACTTTGCTAAGCGATGGGAGTCCAGGGCTGACCAAGACCCTTAAGCCTTGTTCTCACGCAGCGCCCACTCTGGAGCAGTGCAGTCCAATAGAAATATAACAGGAGCCCATGCATATCATTTTAGATTTTCTAGTAGCCACACTTTTAAAAGTAAAAAACAGGTGAAATTAACATCAATATCATATTTTATTTAATTAAATATATCCTGAATAATAACATCCCTTTAAAATGTAATTAACATAAGACAATGATGGATGAGATAGCTGACCTCCCTTCTTTTCCCTTTTTTGTTATGTCTTTGAAGGCCAAGGTGTATTTTACACAGCACCTCTCAGTTCAGTAGGCACGTTTTAGGTGCTCAGTAGCCACACGTGGTTAGAGGCTGCTGTATTAGCACAGGTCTAGAAGGAGAGATCAAGGCTGCAGAGGTTGGACAGGTTGGGCACTGCACAAAAGTGCCACGCCAAGGAGGGGGGCTGTCCTTCACATCATAGTCATCAAAGTTCTGTCTATTTGGGCAATTTTCAGGCATGTGGCAGGCAAGTGCCTTGTTCCAAAAAAATCTATAAGATGGCAGTTTCCCAACAAATGTGAGCAGAAACTGAACGATGCCAGGAAGCCAGATTCATAAAGGTTAAGGGGGTGGAAGAGGCATGTGCAAAAACCCTCAGGCAGAAAGAGGTTTGGCTGATTCAGATAAGGAAAGACACCAGTGTTCCCGGGAAGGAGTGGGGGAAAGTAGGAGCAGAGGCAAGAGAGGTGGGCAGGATCAACCTTCAACAAATCTCTCTCCACGGCTAACCCAAAGCTCCCTGTGTTCCCATGGAAGCATTGTCTCTTAGGAAGACAGAAATTGGAAACAAGCTGTTGAGCAGGATCCAGGCTTCTAAAGCCACTGCAGCCGTTGGGGACGTTCCTTTCATTGGTGCTTTGGTAGTCAGTGAGCTGTGGACCCAGCAGCCCTCCAGCCCCTCCCATGGTTGCACGTGGCCCTCACGTTCCACAGGCCTGGTGATCACACCACTGTCCCTGTCTCCCATACTGAGCTGTCCTCACTGACCCCTGCACGCATCTGAATGTGGGGTGGGGGGATTTTTATCAGAAAAGGAGAGCACATCGATTTGGAATTCAGCACTTCCAACCACGGAGCCTTTCCATAGCCAGGCTCCTATTTTGTTTTTCTAGACCTTGGGGCATGTGGTCTGAGTGTGGCCACAAAATGCTACGAGCAAGAAATAATAACAAACTGCAAGACTCATGCTAATAGTATAATAGCCACAGCAGCTGACTAATCGCCGTCCGAAATTGTTTGTTCCAATCCATGAATTCACTCACTTAGCCATTATCACCAGGCTTATTTTACGGACAAGAAGCCAGGGACCTGAGCGGCTCACTAACGGCCTCTCCAAAAGATCTATGCAGGGATTTAAATGAAAATCAATGAGCAGCCGAAGTGCGGGTGAGTGGAACGTTGGAGGTGCAGGTGTCCAGGCTGGCTTCGCCCACCATGGTCCCTCCCTGCTAGTGGGGAGGAAGCCAGGCCTCAAGCGTCCCCCTAGCCCACACCAGGACCGTCCGGTTATTCAGATTTTGCATAAACATAAATAAAAAATGACAGGGAAGATCAGTGAGTATCATCATCAGAGGTAATTACAGGGAAATGTGGGGAATTAATTCAGACAGACAACACAAATGAGTCCAAGGGAGTGGCGCTCCAGCGGGGGTGACTGTCCCCAGGGAGTATGTGGCAACACCTGGAGACATTTCTGGTTGTCACAACTGCATGGAGGAAGCATGTCACTGGCATCTACTGGGCAGAGCCAGGGCTGCTGCTGAGTGTCCTGCTCAGGCCAGCCCACCGCATGGAGTCATGCAGCCCGTAGGTGGCCCGTGCCCAGGCTGGAAGCCCTGGTCCAGGGGTGGGAGCTGCATTTCTTGCAAAAGTAAAATCTAAGCACAGGATGGATCAGAGTCAAGGACGAGAGCGAGGAGGAGGAAGGAATGTTTTGCAGGAGACAGCAGGCTGCCAAGGCTGGAGAGGGGAGGGAGAGGGAGAGAGACAGAGACGTGGGGGACAAGGGAGAGGGTACCCGGGGGGACATCCAAGACCCGGGGAGTAAAGGTGCTTGCACAGAGGGAGGGGTGTCAGGGACAGGGGGCAAGTGGGGGGTCTAAAAGCTCTGTCTGGCTGGCTCTTTTACCTGGATCCCTGTCTCCACCTGCCACCTGTCTCTTGCTCCTCCTTCCCCATCTGTGTGTGGCTCTGGGTCTCTGGTGTCTCCCTTCCCGACATCTCTCCCATCTCTGCCTCCCTTTCTGCCCCACAGGGTGATTCCGGGGGGCCTGTGGTCTGCAATGGCACCCTGCAGGGGCTGGTGTCCTGGGGAGATTACCCCTGTGCCCAACCCAACAGACCCGGAGTCTACACCAACCTCTGCCGGTTCAACAAGTGGATCGACGACACCATCAAGTCCAACTCCTGAGCCACCCCAGGAAGGGGGCACTGCCCACCTGCTGCAGGGACCCAGAGCCTCCCTCCAAACCATGACAACCCTACCCTCTCCAGCCCCCACCCCTCCACCCCCTGGGACCAGCATCACCCTCCCCTAACAGGGGACTGGTCCTGTCTCTCTGGGGACTGTTCCCAGAATGACCAGGGCCGAGACTGCTACTCAGTCTCCCCAGCTCTTTTATTCTCAAGCCTGGGATCCGCCCTCTTCTGCAGCCATGACTCAAATGTAGTCCCCGAAATAAAACATCTGAGAAGTGGCCTCTGCGTGCATCTGGCAGCTGGCGACAAGTTGCTTCTCCCTCCGGCCGCTGCATTCACTCTGTGAGGTCATTTGCCTATCAGACACAGTCACCAAGCTACTGCTCATTGGTTTCACAAATGTTGATCTAGTAGCTATTTTTTTTTTTTTTTTTTTTTGCCAAAAATTTTTTCCCGGGGTGGGGAACTGGACACAGCAACAGAAAATAATAATTCCTACCTCACAGAGTTTCCAGTAGCAGGAATGAAGGGATGATAAATACATGCTGCAATAATTACATGAGCAATATGACTGAGCACGGCCTGAGGGAGGAGAGGAGTGCTGGGTCTGGGGGTCCTTGGACCTTAGATGGCAGAGGAGGGCGAAAGAGGCGTGTTTGGTCCCCAAATATGTCCTCATCCTCATTTCTGGAACCTATAATTGATAACCTTATTCCACAACTTGCAAGGATTCTACTTATACATTTTTTTAAATTTTACAATAGTTTAAAAGCAATATGCATTTAGTAGAAATCATAGCTCAAATTTTGAATTTTTGCCCCTCCTCAGGCTAGCAATATGACTCTCCTTATGGCATGACCCTTACGTGCTCTCCAAGGCTCCCGTGCTGAAGCCGTGGTCCCGCAGATGGTGCTGTTGGGAGGCTGGAACCTTAGGAGGTGGGGCCTGGTGGAAGGCACTTGGGGTGTGCCCTTGAAGGGGACACTGGGACTGTGCCCCTCCTGTCCCTCTCCTTGCTTCCTGGCTGCCTCAAGGTGGACAGTTTCCTGCACCATGATGCTCTGTCTTGCCACAGGCCCAAAGGTATAACGGGGTCAATAAATCATGGACAGAAACCCTCCAAACATGAGCCACAATAAATTTTTCCTCTTTTGAAGCTGTTTCTCTGGTATTTTGTCCCAGCCATAGAAAGTCAACTAATACAGGTACTATCTTGTGATGCCAGGGGGAGCAGCCAGCCAGAGCTCCCCTCAGCCGTGGAATCTGAGGAGAAACAACCAGCACCTTGGTGTGGCTGAGTGATGGTGTTTGATAGGCAGGATGTGTTGGATGCATTTTTTATTTATGCCATTTTCAATGTGCAAAAGATTTATTGGGCCACAAACCATGGGAAGTCGAGGAGTACCTGTGCAACAAAGGGACATTGCAGATGTGGTTACATTGGGGGTGTTGAGGTGGGGCAATGGTCCTGATGAGAGGGAGGTTCAAAGAGCAGAATGAACAAGAAGATGCTACACTTCTAGCTCTGAAGATGGGGGGCAGGCATGAGCCCAGGAAGGTGGTGGAATCGAGAAGCTGGATGGCCTGGGAATGGGTCCTCCCTGGAGCCTCCATGAGGAGCCAGACCTGCCACGCCTTGATTTCTGTCCACTGAGACCCATTTTGGATTTCCAACGTCCAGAATTGTAAAAGAAGAAATCTGTTTTGATTTAAGAACCTTCATTTGTGGTGACTATAGCAGCCACAGGAAGCTCATACAGGGGCCTCTCTGGGCATTTGAGCTGTAACCCGAGGATGAAAAGTGACAGGCCCTGGAATGTCCAGGGCAGTGACATTTCACACAGAGGGACAAATGAAAGACCTGACATGGAAGCAGGCTGGGCTTTTCCAGGAACTGGAAGACCCAGGGACCTGGCTGCGTGCTTGCTTCTTCTCCCTAAGAGGCAGGGAACTGGTGTGGTTTTGAGGCTGATGGTGACATAACCTGGCTTATGCTCCAAGGAGATCATTCAGGCTTTTTTTTTTTTTTGGAACCAGGGATTGAACTCAGGGACACTTGGCTACTGAGCCACATCCCCAGCCCTACTTTGTATTTTATTTAGAGACAGGGTCTCACTGAGTTGCTTAGGGCCTCACTAAGTTGCTGAGGCTGGCTTTGAACTTGCAATCCTCCTGACTCAGCCTCCCGAGTCGCTTGGATTACAGGCGTGTGCCACCACGCCCGGCTTTTTTTTTTTTTTTTTTTTTTTTTGTTTGGTACTGGGGATTGAACTCAGGGGGCACTTGGCCACTGAGCCACATCCCCAGCCCTATTTTGTATTTTATTTAGAGACAGGGTCTCACTGAGTTGCTTAGTGCCTTGCCCTTGCTGAGGCTGGCTTTGAACTCTTGATCCTCCTGCCTCAGCCTCCCAAGCCGCTGGGATTACATGCCTGGCCATTCAGGCTCTTTGTGCAGAACAAAAATGGTAAAGCTGATTGGTCAGGGTCGAAAAGGGAAGTGGGTTACCAAAAGAATATTCGTGAACTTAAATTGGAAAGGGTGGTGCAGGCTGCTGCCTGCAGGAGCTGCACCTCTTCTCCTCCAGTGGTCTTTCTGTGGTGGTCTTGCTCCTCTCACTTCCCCGGTGGGCATCCTGTTTCTCACCATGTTGGCTGTACGAGGCTTGGCAGAGCAGCTCCGCCTCCCCCTGTAAATGACTCCAGCTCTTGGCTTTTCTTAGTTCATAGCCCAAGACAGAATGTGTGATTGGCTGTCTTTGGGTCAGATGGTGACTTGGTCCAATCAGCTATGGCCCAGAAAGGCAGGACCACATGACAACAGGGATCCCCTAATCACCCTTCATCAATAGCAGGAGGCAGGACAGGGCCCCTAAAAACGTGGGCACGGTTGTCAAGGAAATGGACAATACATCAAGAGGCAGGTAATTGAGTCTGCGGCACTTTCTGAAAAGACTTGTGCTATTTTTGGAACTCGGTTTCTCCCTCCATAGACGGAGAGGATTTGAATGTAATGATTTCCATGTGCCAATGGAGTTCCGAGGCCCCACAGTGTACTTGGGGTTGGACATAGAAAGTCGTTCCAGGCATACCTTGGAAATTGAACACTCTAGGAGATGAAGTACATCATGGAATCCTATCAGCAACAAAACAGCCAAGTAAAAATGGATTAACTAATAAGGACATTTATTATAACCCCCCTCCCTTCCTTAAGTTTATATGCTAGCAGAGAGAAATCATGTCAGTTTTCTCCTTCAAGGCTGGTAATCTCATAGTTGTAAAATGGCTGCCTCAGCTCCAGGAGTCACAAGTTCAGTGACAAAAGGCAGGAAGGAGAGGTTCTCCTGGTAGAGTTCTTTCCATTAAGAAAGAAAATCTCTCCCCAAATCATCTCCCCTACCCCCAACTTATCCTTGGGTCTCAATAACTCCTCAGTGGGGAGGGTCTCAATGCCCAAGTTCTAGGTTGGGGAGAAGCAAAAAGTTTCTGGTATTTTTCTGCGATGGAGTGTAGTCTTTGAAAATGATAAAATGGAGAAAAATGGTTGTTGGAGAGCCTGTAGTCCCAGCTGCTTGGGAGGAGGCAGAAGAATTGAGCTTGAGAGTTTGAGGCCAGGCTCAAAAATAGTCTCCATAAAAAAAATTTTAAAAATTTAAAAAAAGAGGAGGAGAGGAAAAGGAGGAAGGAAGGAAAAGAAAGGACAGGAAAAGGAAATGACTGCTGGGTGGACAAACATCAATCAAACAACCTAATGGTTACTGTCATCATCCACATCCGTCCCTTGTGCCCAGACATTTGCAAGTCCTCACGACAACAATAGTGGTTCTGCCAGTGTTGGGGACTCTGGCCTGGCCAGTGAGCCACCTTAACGTCTCGGGGGTCACCACCTGGCAATTACCATCCGGTGTGCTGTGGCGGACGTGATCTTAGCCCGGCTCCAGCGGCTCTCCAAGCAGGAGTGAGGCCAGTGGTGGGCCCAGAGCACGGACGGGATTCCGAGTGACAGGGTGACTTCAGTTTGGAACAGGGAAACAAGAAAATGAGGACAAGAGCAGAATCTAGCCAAGGGGACCTCTCTGGCGACAAGCAAAAGAGACACACTGTGTGGAACAGTAAAGTTTTACCTCGCAACCCAAGAAGTCCAGGCAAGGGCAGCTCCAGGCAGTTCAGGGCATCTGTCTGCTCCTCTTGAGGGTCATCAGCCTCAACATCGGTGATGGTGCGAGGGTCTCTCTCTGAGAGGTTGCTTTTTTCCAGAAACCGCCCTCAGCAGAACTTCCCTCATTCTCATTGGCCAGAGTTGGGTCACATGCCTTTGGTTAACCCAATCACAGCTTAGGGGTGTGGCATTATCCTGCTTCATTTGGGCCAATCAGGACTTGCCTTCCGAGATTGACACCAGAACCTCCCCTAAAATATGAAGCGCAGTTCGGTGAATAAAATCAGGACTATTTTAGCAAAGGAGAAAAGTAGGGACGCTGGGTAAACAAGCAGTGGCGTCTGCGCTCTGTGCCCTTTCAGCAGTATTTTAAGTTAGCTTTTTATTGAAGGATACACAAACGTGCACCTAAGTATTATAAACTCCAATGAGTTTTGACAAAATGGAACACACCCTGTAACCAGCACCCAGATGGAGCAACACAGGCCCAGCTCTCCAAAGGGCCTGGGAGAGTCTCCTGCAGTCGCTGCCCTCCCCCAAAAGTGGTGCTTTCATGACTTCTGTCGTCATAAGTTAGATTTGCCCAATTATGAAATATGTATAAATATACGTTTATTTACATGGCTTTATAAAAATATAATAAACATAAATAAGAGCATACAGAGCATTATTTCACATCTGGCTTCTTTCGCTCAACATTATGTTTATGTAGCTCATCTGGATTTTTGCTGATGGTTGTAAATGTTGAATTCCTTTGCTGCCCAGGACACCACTATGTAAATCTCCTCCAATTTATCCGCGTTTCGTATGAACAGGCATTTGAGTAGTTTCCGATTTCTTTAACAGTCATAAAGGTGATGACCTGAGGAAGCATTTACCATAACCACGGTGAAAAGAACTCAAGAGAAGGTGTGTGCTGATTCACCGACTTCTGAGGAAGATGCAGGAATCACACCCCACGCGGCTTCTTGCAGATGGGAGCGCCTGGGTGCATTCTGCCTGAAGTTTGGGCTCCCGGGGAGCAGATCAAAGGAAGGTGTGTGGGTCAGGAGGGAGAGGTTGGTGTTTGGTGACCGTGTCTGACTCTGCACGAAGCAAGCTGGGCGCACCTGAGACTTAGGTAACCAGGTTCTCCCCACTGAGTGCCGAAGCCCAGCTGGTGCTCAAGTTGGCACGTGACCTGGATACGTCTGGGCGGCCCGTGTCATCCAGTTCTAAGGAATGAGATGCAAACTGAAACCTACTGGCTCAAGTTTCCTGGGAAATTTTTGTTATGTTGAGAAAGAGGTGAAAGTAGTGTTTGGACCTTTCCCTCTCTTCTGACCTGGAAAGTGGGTACCTGGGGATGGACCAGCCACCTTGCACCCTGAGGATAAAAGGCAAAATGGCTCACACTCTCCATAATTCCTTAAGAGTTCCAGACATGCACAGACTTCTGACATCTGGGCTTGGAACATGCAGAAAAAAATCTCCAGTGACTGGGATACCATTGTTGGCTTCTATATGCTGTTTCAGAGGGCATGGTCCTCTGTATCAGCAGAGGGGAAATGAAGTTTCTAGAAACAGAAAACTGAGCCGAGGCATTCTGCAGATTTTCCTGGGAACTCTTGACTTTCTCCTCCTGAATGAGGATGTCTTTTCCAACACAGAAGCTGGCTCCAGAACTAGGAGGGGACTGATGTCTGTAAATAGTTCCTGTTGAGGGTGGAGAGGATCCTGCATTTCCTGCATGGCAACATAAGTGGGAAGAAGCAGAGGGCCATGATGGTGCAAGAAATATGCTTCTTGCATATTGAGACAGGCTGCAAAACCAAATTAGTGTTTGATACGAAGAGTTGGATTAGTGCAAGAACAGACCAGTGGGCCAGAGAGACAGAAGAGCCACCTCAGAAAGAGGCTCATGGGAAATGGTTGGCGTACCTGGGCCATGAACACATACTGACCCCAAATGAACGAAGGAGCAGCAGATGCTTCACTGAGAAAGACTGATTCACTGTGCACAGAAAACCAAAGCTGGATTCTCATCCGACATCACACACCAAGGTGGAACTCGGCTGTATTAGAGACTGCTAAATTCAGGACAGACTTCGGGATTGGGGAAAAGGAAATCAGGGCACATACATTCGGCTCTCTGGGACAGGGGATGACTTAAGACTTCAAAAGCATAAATCATAAGACAAAACATCGATTAGTTTGATTATATCAAAATTAAGAGTTTGGGTTCAAAGGAAGTTTAAAATGGATCATTAAAAGGCACTTTCAGAAAGGGGGAAGTTGTTTGTGATAACAATAAAAAAGACTAATACCCTATAGTATGCAAGAAGCACCTGTGAATTAATAAGAAAAAAGAGAACATGAATAAAGCAGAACACCAAAAGCTAATTAACTGGCTAGCAGAGCTTAAGCTCAAGCTGAAGCAACAGTAGGATTCCACTGCACACCAGCTAGGCTGGGAAGATGAGGGTGGGGACTGTCCTTTGTAGTCAGGGGCACAGAGCATCAAAAGGTTCGAGTTCTACTGCGGTGCCTCCAATCTGAAGATGGGTCTTCCTCTGTTTCATCAAATGAGCAACACACGCCCTGTGACTCAGCAATCTCTCCCAGATACACATCCCATAGAAATTCTTACACACCCACATGGGGACACGTAGGAGCTTGTGTCTCTCGGTGTGGTGGCCGGAAGTTGGAAGCCATCGTGTGTCCGTCGAGGGTCCGTAGAGGGACTGTGGTGTGGATGTGGTGGTGTTCACTGGGGGGCTCCAAGGCAGTGGTCAGATGCAGTGAGCAGGTGTCTGAACACGCAGCAACACGGGTGATCTCAAGAACCAGAATAGCAACTCAGAGGAGAATGCCAACCATCATCCGATGCCAACTCCATAAATTAAAATTACACCTGTATGAGAACCACAGTGCACATTTTGTAAGCCTAAGGGGGGTGGGTGATGGAGAAGATAGGGGGAGGGAGGGAGGTAGGAAGGATGAGAGAACAAAAGAAGGATTCTGGGGCTGCGGTGTGGCTCAGTGGTGGAGTGCTTGCCTAACATGTGCAAGGCCCTGGGTTTGATCCCCAGCACCAAAAAAAAAAAAAAAAAAAAAAGCTAAAACAAAACCCTGTACCTATCAGTGATGACAATGATAATGATGCCTATGAGACCCACTCTCTTTACCTAAGGTCTGGGAGGATATAAAAAATAAGCTTGTCAAACTGTTCATTCCTTGTGTGGATGTGGGACACTTCGTTTTGTGATTCCCGTGCTGTGGTCACCCTCTGGTGCTATTTTATGTCCCTGACTTGTTAAATCCTTAACCTAATCCAGCTGTAGCCAGCTCTTGGTTGATTGCATATCCCTCTGACATGCCTCTGAATTGGCTTAGGACCTTGGAGCGGCTCCGACTAAGGGCAAACCGTGTCCTCAGGTGTGGCTCCAAAAACCCTGGGTGCATCCTCCAGCAGGTGCCCTGCTCCTGGGGTGATTGGTCCTGGCTGGAAACTGAGGTCAGGGAGTGGCCCCAATTTTATTGGTGGGAGGCTCCTCCCTGTGCATTCCTCACAGCAGATAAGCATCTAATTGTTGGTTGCGGAGAGGCTGGCTGTGGGCTCCCTTTTGTTAGTGATAATGAGGATGATGGCAACAGCTACCATTTAGCCAGTGCCAGACACCCCGCTGCATGCTCGGCATGCCTCTTCCTGTCCTCACAGCAACCTCAGGAGGAGGCTCTGCACAGTCAAGAGGCCGAGGGGCAAGGAGGTTGGTGAATTCGGCTCTATTTCTGCAGCTGCTACTTGGCAGAGGTGTGATTCGAAGCAAGGGAGTAGGAGTCTCTGCCTGGAAACACGCCACCCGCTCAAGCCAACAAAAGCAAATGGGATCAAAGCTAGAGAGACCCAAGATGACAGGGAAGGGACAGAGACTCTGAGAATGTTAGAGAGATGAGAAGAGAGTTAAGGACAAATGCAGATCTAAAAAGACTCTGAGAAGGAGAGAGTGAGGTTTGGGGGGAAAGGAAGAAGGAGGGAGAAAGGAAGGGAGGAGGAGAGACTTGGTAAAAATTTAAGATAGATTTAAAGAGAGAGACCAGGAGAGGGAGAGATTCCGACTTAGAAAGAGACTCGGATTTGAAGAGAGACAAACTTCAATTTAAAGAAAGAGGAAGAAAGGGAGGGAGGGAGAGGGGCTTCCGTGGAGAGTTTTAAGGGAAGCAGGACAGGATCTGGTCTCCCTCCACTTCCAGATGCCTCCCACCCTGGCCTTGCAGCCAGGATGCAGGGCCTCTACCTCTCTTCCAGGTGCTGTGGGCTGAGTCTCCTAAGGACACTGTCTGTTGTTTAGTAAGAAGGGAACACGGCAATGACAAACTAGGCTCAAGCACTCACCTGTTTCCTAGTCTGCATGATGGGCTGCCAGTTAGGACTGCCTTAAGCATTAAAGGATGTGCGCACATAAAAGCGTAGGCACACGCAGAGCCCGCCACAGGGCTCTGCACGTGGAGGTGACTGCCCTGTGATTGTTACCAACACCATTGCTACAGTCCTGGGGTTCCCAGAGCTGCTGGCGTGTGAAGAAGATTGTTCATTTCCTTGCTACTTAAAACTGAATCAGGCCTGTGTAGTGGCACACGCCTGTAATCCCAGGGACTTGGGAGGCCGGGCAGGAGGCAGGAGGATCCCAAGTGCCAGCCTCAGCAAGCTAGCAAGGCTTTGTCTCAAAATAAAAAATGAAAGGGGCTGAGGATGTAGCTAGGTGGTCTTGGGTTCAATTTCTAATGGAAGCAAGGAAGGAAGGAGAGAAGGAAGGAAGGAAGGGAGGGAGGGAGGGAGGAACCCACCCATTCTGGGAGCATGTTAGAAATGCAAATTCTAGATCGCCCCCAGGCCAACTGGAGCAGAGCTGCATTTTCACAAGATCCCTTGGGGATCCATATGCCCGTTCAAGGTTAAGATGTGGAAATAAGAACCCCAGGAAAAAGTCAGTTTAAACTTGTTACTGGAATCTACATTCGCTCTACAGCGCCACCTGGAGGTCAGTTTAAAAAACTGACCCGGGTCCTGGAATAGTGGTGGACAAGGTCTGGGACTTGCAGGGACCCCTTTCCCCAACTGCCTGACTTTGGGCAAATTCCTTGACCACCCTGAGCCCTGGAAGGACCAAAGTTCTCATGTGTAATGCCATTCCACCTATGCACACTGCTTGCCCCTGAATTGGTGCTGAAACGTGTCCCACCACTTCCAGGATGGAGCCTGGCCATAATAGAAAGGTCAGGCTGCTGGATCCTTGGCCTTACAGTTGATCTGCATCCTCAAAGCATACATTAGGGTCCTAGTCCGGGATCCTAACAACGTGGGCTTCTTTGGGAATAGGGTTACTACAGATGTAATTAATTAAAACAAGATCATACCGGGTAGGGTGGGCCTTTCATCCAGCATGACTGATGCCCTTAAAAGAAGAGGGAACACTATGAAAGATAGACACAGGGGGCGAAGGCCATGGGAAGCTGGAAGCAGAGACCAGAGTGACGGTGCTGCAAGCCAAGGAACCCCAGGGATCAGCAGCCACCTCGGGGAACTAGGCAGAGGCAGGGAAAGAGTCTACCCAGAGTCTCAGGGAGCATGGTGCTGCTGACCGACACCTAGATTTCTGACTTCTGGCCTCCAGAACTGTATTATGCTGTCTTGAGCCAGTTAGGCTGTGGTGTTTCATTACAGCAGCGCTACGGAACTAACGCTCCTGGGAAGGCCAGTCCTGTGTGTATGTTATGCAAGGGACTGGACAATTTCAGGAACTCCTTCCTCCAGAGAAAGAACTAAACCCAGGTCTACTTTATAACAGCACAAATAGGCCCCCTGCAGGTGCAAAGATGTTCAACTTCTTTAGTCATGAACAAAAAGCAAATGAAAACCTCCATCAGATATACGACATTCCCATCAGATTGGTTAAAAAATAAATATAAATAAGTCAAATAAATACATGGAAGAGTCCAAGATGTAGAAAAATCGTGGAGTACCTGGACTTCTGCTATGTTACTCCAGGGTTGTAAAATGCTACCACCGCTTTGGGGAAGGGTCTGGCAGTTTCTGATGAATGAAACATGGTCTGCTGTGGCCCACAGTCCAGCTTCTAGGTTACTCTCCAAGAGGAGCGAAAGCACTGTCCACACAAAGACCCGCACACAGATGTCCACAGCTGCTTTATTTGGAGAGCTCCGAATGGAAGTATCTCAGGCATGGTCCACAGAGCATGCATAAGCCAACTGCAGGGAGGCCAGTCAAAGCATGCGCCTTCACAGTGAGAAAGAACAAATTGCTGCTACCTGGAAAACGAGACCTCACGTGGAGGCAATGGACTGATGCTCCCATTTATACACAGCTCCAGCCAGGACTCTATGGTGGGAAGAAGGCCGTTGTTCACATCTTACTCCCCCAGCTTTCTTAGTCCAGTCAGTCTGCTACTACCAAATAAATAGTCCTCCCTTATCCGCAGGATCATTTCAGATCCCCAGTAGATGCCTGAAACTGAACAGTACCAAGCCCCACATGCAAGAATTGTGATGCTGTTGATCTACCGACTGAGCCACTGGTTAAGTGACTAACGTGAGGGGGCCATACACAGCATGGACACACTGGGCAGATGGGTGATTCACGTCTTGGGGAAAGCAGAGCAGCACGGCACAGGATCATGCCCCTTGAAATGGCATGCGATTAAAAAAAAAAAAACAATTGCTTACTTCCGGACTTTGCCACTTATTATTTTCAGAGTGTGGTTGACCTTAGTAATTGGAACCACAGAAAGCAAAACCACAGACAAGGCGGGACTGCGGTACTGTAATCCAAGAGGCTTGTCAACAAAGGTAACTTGCTCCTCACAGGCCCAGAGGCTGGGAAGTTCAAGATCAAGGTGCCGCAGGTGCAGCACCTATTGAGGGCTCTTCTGGTTCCCAAAGGGCTGTCTTCTCCTGTGCTTCCATGTGGTGCGAGGGGCAGGTCTCTCTGGGGTCTCCTTCATGAGGTCATTAATCCCCGTCATAAGGAAGGGCACCCCCTCATGGCCTAGCCACCCCCAAAGGCCACACCACCTAATGCCACCACACTGGGGGCTCAGTCTCAGTGTATGAATTTGGGGGTCCAAGTGCTCTGCCCTTAGCACCAGCCTAATCAGACCTCACTCTTCTGCCTTTGTCAGAGGAGAACGTGGGACACTTGAAAAAGTGAAGAGTTTGGCTTTCTTTTTTTTTAAAAAAAAAGAAAATCTTTAGTTACCTGACATGTTTCACCTGCCAAAAACAATTAAATAAAAAACTTTGCAAATGTGAAAAATCCTAATGAAGCACTTTCCCGGACACACGTAGTTGACTGGGTTCATCAAGAGAGTTCCTAGATCAGGGGACCAAATTCCATTGGGTTGTAGAGTGAATTTGTATTCAGCATCAAACAAGGAGTGACTTAATTTTTACCTTTAATTTCATTCAAAGGTGGAAGAAACTGAGGTCCTCGACGGCCATCAATATCAAGGTCCTCTCCTGTTTTATTATGGTGGGTGACCAACCCCTCAGACCCCTCGCCTGGGGATTCAATCAACCTCAGACTGAAAACATTCAGAGAAAAAACTGTGCCTATGCTGAACATGTACAGAATTTTTTTTTCTTGTCTGTATTCCCCAAATAACAAAATACAGCAACCACTTAGGTAACATTCACTTCACATTAGGTGTCATACACCGTCTCGAGATGGCTTCAAGTTCCCAGTAACTCCCACCACAGCATGTGGCCTGAGGTTTCTTCTGCTACAGCCCACTGACCACATGCCATCAACCCCTCTGCCTCCCAGACCCCACCTCAGCCTACACCTCCCCAGAGTTATCGCTCACCCAGGGACAGACACTGCAGGACACACACACACCACCGAGAACAAAGCCTGGCACACAGCAGGTGCCGCATAAGTGTTTGCCCTTACTGTGATTATTGCTGCTATTCTTATTTACAAATGATACTAAACGGGAAATGACTCCTGTGTGCAGAGTCTACCCTCTGCCAAACCCTGGTCCATTTGTGACAGACACCAGAGTCAAGTCACTTGATTGAATCCCAATAAAACCTTAGAACCAGATACTGTTATGAAGCCCATTATACAGATGGGGACACGGAGACAACGCATCATTGAGGAAGTTCTCCAACACAAAGAGTGTCCTCGAGTGAGCCCCACATATCCGCCATTCTCGTTCCATCTGGGAACTGGTGGGGGACAGCCTGGGATCAAACTCAGGCCTGGCCCCAAAGTCCATAGTCTTACCTTCCCCTCTCTCTTCCTCCCTTCACTCGTCTCTCTGCAGGTCTCCCTGGCTCTTCATCCCCCTGTCCCTGGGTCTCTCTTTGTGTCCCCGTGTCTATGTCTTTCTGTCTCTGGTTCCCTTCCACCAAGTCCTTGGGATCCCAACTGAGGCTGGAGAGAACGCAGGGTCCTGATAGGGCGGAGAGTATGGGGGAGTTCCAGGAGTGAGAGGCAGTGGGGGTCTGAGTATAGCCTAAGTCAGGAAGAAAGGGAGGAGGGGAGAGTCACTTGTTCAAAGGACTGGGTCAAGAAATGGCATTTGACTGGGTGTGGTGGTGCCTGCCTTTAACCCCAGTGGCTCCGGAGGCTGAGGCAGGAGGATTGCAAGTTTGAGGCCAGCCTCAGCAACTTAGCGAGGGTCTAAGCTACTTGGTGAGACCCTGTCTCTAAATAAAATACAAAAAAAGGCTGGGGATGTGGCTCAATGGGTAAGTGCCCCTGGGTACCATCCCCAGTACCAAAAAATAAGAGAGAGAGAGAGAGAGAGAGAGAGAGAGAGAGAGAGAGAGAAATGACCTTGGAGCCAGGGTGTTGCCCTAAACATATCCTCAACTCGACTGAAGGTCAAAGAGAAGCAGGAAGGATAACACGTGGACGGAAGAACCCAGAGTGAGAATCTTGCATGTTGGGTGAGGATCTGGAGTAACCGAAGAAAAACAGAGAGGTGGGGCCACCACCCTGCAGCAGGGCAGCCCCCGGCCTGCAGCACCGACTGTCCCACAGGAGGACCCCAGCAGCCAGTGAGGAATGGAAGGGGCCCGTTTCACAGAGCCCCACCAGCCAAGGCCCCGTGAGGACCCAGCTCTATTTCCAGGGCTCATCTTTGTTTCCCATTTCAAATACACTTTTTAAAAAATCAGCAGCCTTTGACAGTAGAGAAGGCGCTGTAATAAACCTTCATGTGTCCATCACCAGCTCTGGAAACCATCACCACGTGGTCAATGCTGTTTTATCTTTACGCACAGCCCCCAGTACGCAGGCGCGTGCGCACACACACGTGCACATGCAGGAGCACGTGGTCAAGTGTCCAGCGGGTGGTCAGCTTTCCCCGATCACTCTGCACTTGTTTGGATATTCCTATGATTTTTTGAAATATGACTCGACTCAGGAACCACACTAGACCCAGAGGTTGCCTGGGGCTGGCATGCCTCCATCCCTTTTCTCCTACCCTGTCCTACTAGGTGGCCGTTTGTGACATGGAGCCACTGAGGACTTGAAATGTGGCTGGTTGAATCTGAGATGCTGTAAGCATGGAACACACCAGGCTTCAGAGACTCCATTGACAGCGTGTGAATGACCAGGTGATGCTCAGATGATGTGTTCACTATGGTTAGTGTGAGGGTCCTCCAAAGACTCATGTGTAGACGCTTGGTCCCCCGTCCATGGGGCTACTGAGAGATGGTGGGACCTTTAAGAGGTGAGGGTTAGGGGCAGGTCTTCTGGTCACTGGGGTCAGAGCATTTAAGGAGATACAGGGACCTCAGCCCCTCCCATCTCCCTCTCTTTCATCTCCCAGCCATGCTGCCTACCCTCTGCCGCCATGATGGGCTGCCTCTGAAGACCCAAAAGCAACAAGGCCAACCAATCATAGACTGTAACCTGAAAAACTGTGAGCCAAAAAAACCTTTTCTCTTTTTAAGCTGATTATCTCAAGTACTTTGTCATAGGATGGGAAAGCTGTCAAAGACATGTTCTGTAGGTGTTGGATGAAACAAAATATCTTAATAAAACTAATTTTTAAAAATGTATCAGAACATGGCTCCTAGAGGAGCTTCCAGATTGGTGACCACACTGAGGTGCTGAGAGGGTGGTACACATAGAGAGGGCCTGGAAGGTTGTGCTCCCACCCCCATTCCTCATCCAGTGATTCTTTTCCACTTGGCTACTCCTGAGTTCCTCCCCTGCAGCGACTATGGCCAGTTACACAAAAACAAAGTGCTATGTGGGACTTCCAGGGAGGCTTCTTAAAGGCTGGGGACGAACCCTTCGACCCCTCCTTCTTTTCCCTTCTGGACTGCCTAGAACTTTGATGTGATGTCTAGAACTCTTGCAGCTATTTTGGGTCAAGAAGTGATCCCGAGGGTAGAAGCTATCCAATAAAATGATGAAGCAAAAGGTAGAAACTTGAGTCCTCGAAGACTGAGATGTTGGCACCCGCCCGCCAACCTCTGCACTATATTACATTAAAGAGAAATAAACATTCATCATGTCTAAGTCACCAAAATATCAAATATTATTTAATTGATTTTAAAGAAGCTTTAAAATGTGGCTATTAGAAAATTTAAAGTTATATTTATGATTAACAGCATATTTTTATTAAATAGTGTTGGGTCTATTGGTTCAATCTCCCTATTTTTTCTCATAATATACATATTGTTGAAGAAGGAAGAACAGATTGTACATGCTGAGGAACTCTCAGCATCACAGATTCTCTGATTGCCTGTCCCTCCATTGCCTGGCATCTAGCTCAGGAGGAGTGGCTCCAGTTCTGCTTTGATCTGGGAACAAAGCTGCTTCAAAGCTGATTCTGCATCTTTGTCGTGTTGAGATGCGGGTGTTCTCAGCCTGACCCATCTATGATCAATCTCCCTGTCTGCTGCTGGTACTGCTACTGTCTCCCCGTACTGTCCACTACTGGTTTTGGCAGCCGATGATAATCAATGCCGAGATCTATGATTTTATGAGAGACTGCAAAACAGTGACTTTATAACTGCTTTCTGTATTAATGATTTGGAACTCTTCTACAAAGAATATTCTCTCATCACCTTTCAGTTGCTCTGAGGAACACTAAAGCATAACCAATGAGAGAGAGAAACCTGCTGCATGCAGCCTCCATCCAGAGGAAACCAGGGTCGACATCTTCGTGTGTGCCCTGGACAGGCTGGGCCAGCAGCCTTCAAAGTCAGGGAATGTGCTTCAACCCCAAACTTCACCTGGAGGAGACCTCTGTGAAACCACAGGAGAAACAGCACCCCCTCCTGGGGTTGCTCCAATCACTGTGGAACCTAATAAGCTTGGTACTTGAACTTGGGTTTCAAGAAAAACAGTTCAGAAATCACTCTAGCAAAACACCCCTCCAGGGCAGTAGACGAAAACGAGCAAAGCTGTTCACGTTCACAATTAGGAGCTTGTCCTGGGTTTTTATAGGTTTTTAAAAACAATGGACCTTATGAAATGAGCCAGGGAAGCTGGAGGGCTGTATCATTCACCCCGCCGATAACAATTACGGGAGTCATGGCGAGTGTTCACGCTTAGTCACTGTTTTATAACTTATGCAATTGACTCAATGATGTTTCACAAACTTTGTAAACAACTCAAGTATCAGAGGATCCTTTCAAAAAAAAATAGTTAGCATCTTATCAGTTGTTAAGTGCATAGCTCAGTGTTGTCAAGTGGATCCATATTTTCATGCCATATTCTCATCTCCATTTTTCATCTTGCTAAACTGAAACTGCCATTCAATTCCCTGTTGTCCTCGCCCCAATGGCAACCACCATTCTGCTTTTATTTTATTTTTTAAATTTTTTTTATTTTTTGGTACCAGGGATTGAACTCAGGGGGCTTTAACCACTGAGCCACATCTCCAGATCGCCAGGCTTTTTATTTTTTATTTTCTTAAATTTTAGAGACAGGGTCTCGCTGAGTGGCTTAGGGCCTGACTAAACTGCTGAGTCTGACCTTAAACTCATGATTCTCCTGCCTCAGACTCCTGAGCGGTTGGGATGACAGGCGTGGGCCACCGTGTCCAGCTTCACCATTCTGCTTTCTGAATTTCATTATTTTAGATGCCTCGTAAATGAAATCATACAGTACTTGTTTTGGGTGACTTTTTTGTGGCTTATTTGACCATTAGAGAAGATATCCTTCCTTTTGCAGGGAAGGGTGTTCGTTCTATGAATGTCAGCGTAAAGGTTCTCCATTCATCCGTGGACTCATGGGTTGCTCCCACCTCTTGGCTGCTGTGAATCATGCTACGGTGTGAGCACAAGTGTTCATTCTCTCTTCTCAGTCCTGCTTCCAATTATTTCGGGCATACACCCATAAGTAGGATTAGGAGGGCTGTGATTAGGTAAGAGAGAGAAGTCATCCAGTTCATAGCATGAAGTCTGATTTCTTCCCTACCAGTGTCCATGGGGTCACTCTGCCATGTCCCACTGTGTTTTTTTCAGAAAACTTAATATGCCTGCCTTCACGATTCCATCAGCCAACAGGGATGTTAGCAGAACCTATAATCCAGGCTTTTGAGAAGAAGTGAGTAAACATGCACATTTTTAAAATGTCTACAAAAGCAACACTTAATACCCGTGATACCTAGCGTGGGACTCAAGGACGTTATGCTGGGTCAAAAATTCCAGTCTCAAAGAGTGACAACCTCCACGATGCCATTATGTGATCCCTCAAAAAAACAGCGCTGTATGTGATCCCTCAAAAAAACAGCGCTGTAGTGACTTAGAACAAACACAGTGTTTGTCAGGGCTCTTGGGATGCAGGAGGGGTGACCCCAGGGGATTTCTTTATGGTGGGGATACAGGTTCTATATCCTGATTGGGGTGATAGTGACTTGAATTTGCAGAACTATTTATCAAAGGGACAGACAGACAGAGACAGAAGTAATGTGTGTGGGGGGGGGGCCGTGAGCGTATTGGG
>JAJEJO010002622.1:68822-102363 GCA_020662805.1 Glaucomys volans
GAAGGAAGGAAGGAAGGAAGGAAGGAAGGAAGGAAGGAAGGAAGGAAACGAAGAGAGGAGTGAGGACCTGATTTAGGTTGGGGAGGGACCAGGAAAAGCCTCTCTGAGGAAGTGACATTGGACACAACATGGGGACTGGGGGCATCCTCCAGGGAGAGTGAGGGCAGGAGTGTAGGAGACCATGAAACAGACCACAGGGTGGCCAAGAGGAGCCAGGAGGCAGGGCCAGGGCAGGGCTCTGGAGTGTCCTCAGGAGCCACATCCATCCAAAACCAGACTTGACAGGGACAAGAACAGAATGAGGAGCCCAGTGAAGGTGCTGGACAGGGCTGGGTGAGACCTGGCTGGTTGGAGTTGTTTGGGGTGAACCCCCAAAAGGCTTGCTGAAGCCATTGAGAGAAGAATCCAGGGGACTTAGGGGGTTTGGTCTGAGCTCCCAGGGGAAGAGGTGCCACCTGTTCAGAGAGGGGAGCTGGGAGTGGGGTTCGCTCAAGCTGAGGGAGAATTAAAACTCTATCTTTCTCTCTCTTTTTAAAACGACTTCCGAGGTGCTTCTCAACTTCTTTGGCCTGGGTCTGTCTTTCTGTACTTCTCAATTTCTGGGTCTCTATCTCCCTGTCAAAGAAAGAAAGATTGGCAGAACCAGAGAAGGAGAGAGACATTGGTCAGAGAGAGACAGGGCTAGAGAGACAGCGACAAGGAACAGAGAGACAAAAGACAGGGCAGCCCAGGAGACAGACGCTTGGACACTCATGCCTGCGGGCACGCCTGCCGCCTCTAGGTCTCCCCACTCCGGGGTGAGCTCATGCCACCCCACAGCTGTAAACACCACTCTCCCGGGATGACTCCTGCGGCCCTGACCGCCCTGACCTCAGTCTGTCCCCGCGTTGGTAAGAGCAGCTCCACCACCTCTGGCCTGGGTCCCCAAGCACCGCGCTCGCGGCGCAGCTCCGGGCCCAGCCTCGAAGTCCCTGCGCCCCTTCCCCGCTCCGGCTTTCCCCCACCCGTCAGCACGCTGGCCCCTCTGCAAAACCAAGTCCGCGCAGGGATCGCAGCACCTCTGCCTGGTTGCTGCCTCCTCCAGCCCCCACGAGCCCCAGTACTCATTTTCCACGCAGGGTGTGTGTTTAAAGTAAATAAGGACACATGGTTTCCTCTATCCTCGAGCTTAAAATCCATCGCACTTTAAATAAAACCCAAAGTTCGCAACCCTGCATTAAAACTTGCTCGATCTGCCTGTCTGTCGCCCTCCTCGCCGCCATGACCAGCCTCTCCCTTGGAACCTCTTCCCAGCTCCATCTCACCAAGCT
Source organism: Glaucomys volans (assembly GCA_020662805.1). NCBI lineage: Eukaryota > Metazoa > Chordata > Mammalia > Rodentia > Sciuridae > Glaucomys > Glaucomys volans. Next base: position 70,133 of record JAJEJO010002622.1, read on the forward strand.
CTTTTTGGCTGTGACACTCACCTGCCTGGACCGCCTTATTATCATCTGGCCCTCAGTTTAAAGGTCCCTTCCTGAGAGAAGCCCAACCCCCACTTTAAGTGCTGATCCCTGTAGATTTTCTTTATTACCTGTGTCCCCTGCTAGGACATGAGTCCAGTGAATGAGGGGACTTGGCTTATTCCGCCCTTACCCCAAGCCTGACAGCTTGCAGCAAGGCAGGTGCGACTGCTCTTTTCTGATGGGAGGCTTCATGCCACTGGGCTCACTAGGAGCCTGTCCCCTACTACCTGTGGGATTCCGGGCGGGGAGAGGGCAGGATGGTTACCCACATTTGGGATAGGAAGACTGAGGCTCACAGAGGTGGGGTCACTTGGGCGAGGTTCCAAAGGGAGTACCGATGACCTTGGGCTTTGGATGGGAGTGGTGGGGGGAGAGAGAGAGACAGAAGAGAGAGAGAACTAAGAAAGAAAGAGGGGATAAGAGGACACTGGGCAGGATCTGGGTCCCTGCTCCCAGCCTTCTCTGCCTGCCACCCTGATTGCCTCCGGGGTCTGAGGTTGCCAGAGAGCTCTGAGCAGGAAGCACACAGCACCTGACCCTTGGAATGTGTCCCCTGGGGGGGCAGGCCAGCCCAGCTGAGGATGCTTATAAGCCCCGTGGGGACCGCTGTGGGAGGAACAGGCAGGAGGCAGCCCAGCAGCAGAATCCAGGAACCCAGAAGCGTCCAGGTAAGCAGACCCTTGTCCCCACCTACAATCTAGGTGGTCATCATTTGCTGTGATCTCAGCCTCAGGACTCTCGTCTCTACATCTCCTGTCCGAAGTAGTCACTCACTTTCTCTCGAGTTAGAAGGGCTTCTCGATTCTTTCTGAGTCTCCACCTCTGAGTCGCTGACTCTCAACCTTTGATCAAATCTCTTAAATTCCCTGTCTCTTTGGCTCTGGCTCTCTCTGCATCTTGCCTCTGTCCCTGAGGGTCCATGCTCCCCTTCTCCTCTCCCTATTCGTAGATGGTAGATGCTTTCTCTGTACCTTTCTCTCTACCTTCTCTCTTACCAACTCTGTCTCTTTCTCCCTGTCTCTGAATCACTCTCTGCATTCCTGGTCCCTAACAGGGCAGAGGGGCTGTAGATGATAAAGTTCCCAACTCTCCAGTAATATCCCAGGGGTCCAGAAGGGAAGAGAGAGAGATGGGAAGCTCTGTTCTGAAGGTCCCCAGATTCCCCATCTTCATTCCCAGGTGCTGACATGATGGTCACAACAGGAAGCCCTTGGGGCTGGTTCCTGGGGTACCTCGTCCTTGGGGTCACAGGTATTTGAATTCATGTGACTGCCTGAGGGCACAGTGTGGGCTACAGTGCAGGTGTGACTCAGTGTTCCTCTGCTGTGTGACAGCACCAGGTGTTCATGCCCCAGTGGCCAGACACCCATAATTCCTCACATCTCGGTGATTGTGCATGAGACAGTGTGATCGAGTGCGTGGAGTGTTATTGGGTGAATGGCTTTGGCAGCTTGTGCCTCTGAATAGCCTGCAGAGTGACAACGTTGTGAGGATGCCCTGGGGACAGGGGAGGCACAGGGTGCTGCTGCATGGGAGAGGGCGCTTCCTTCTGAGGAGTCACCCATTGCTGAGGATCTGGACCTGCTTCCTGGGTCTCCAATCCTCAGATCCACCGGAACCCATGGCAGGGACTATGAGGTGTTTCTGTGTGAAGCAGCTGTGGCTGGGTGTGACCATGGCTAGGCTGGGGGTTAGGCATGGCAAGGGCATTTCAGAGGGACCAGCTCTCTGAACGGCTGGCTGTGTGTGTCCTGCCAGGGTGAAGGGTCTGCTACACTGGGAGACTCCTGTTATGGGGTTTGGCTTGCAGGAGAGGAATGTTATATGGGTCCTAGAGATGGGTCAGCGACTCAAAACTGGAACCCTTCTGAAAAATGGGTTGTCCTTATGAGTTGATCTCAGCTCCCAGACCTAAGTCCGCCCCCTAAGTTTTAATTCATTCCAAGGGACCTGACCCCACCCTGTGAGCCCTGACCCTACCCTGAAGTTTGTCCATAGCCCCTCACTCCATCTGTGACAGCAAGGGTCCAGTCTTGGGAGCCTGCCCTCCAGCCTAGGCTCCTCGGTGACCACACCTCTGAACAGTGATCCCACCTTCTGCCGCTGACTCCTCCCCCAAGACCCCTGACTTAGGCCCCCAAATTCTGACCACACCCCTGCACTCAGATCCTAACCCCAGGTGCCCTGATCCTGCCTTCTAAGCCCGCCCCCCAGCCACGGCCCCGTCCCTGCCCCTGAAGCCCAGGCCCCACCCCGAGGCCCTGACCACGCCCCTCCACTGAGGCCCCACCTCCACCCCACCCCTGGAGCTCTGGGCCCGCCTCCCGGGCCGGCCCCCAGCCCTGACTCCGCCTCCAGGATCCCACGCCTGGCTTGGCGGCAGCCACATCATCAACGGCGAGGACTGCCTTCCTCACTCGCAGCCCTGGCAAGCAGCGCTGTTCAAGGATGATGAATTTTTCTGCTCGGGAGTCCTCGTGCATCCCCAGTGGGTGCTGTCAGCCGCACACTGTTTACAGAAGTGAGTGCAAGGCGGAGTGAGTGTCCCTAGCTGAAGGAGGGGGCTCACAGCGATGCTGGCTGGGCCGGAGGACCTGAGCCTGGACCAGCGGAGTCCAAAGGGAGTGCAAGGCTGGCGCGCACAATGTTGCTCTGGGAAGACTCAGAGCCCTGGGTTGAAACCCCAACTCAGCAACTGGGTCACCTGAAAATTGGGGCAGGTTCTGGTCCCTGTTTGTTTCGGATGAGGATTTGAAGTCATGGTGCTAGGTGGGGAGAGGGGTGGGTGGAGGGTAGTTGTCACAGAACTCACCTGCTTCCTGGTCCTCAGCTCCTACACCGTGGGGCTGGGCCTGCACAGTCTCGAAGCCAGCCAAGAACCAGGCAGCCGGATGATGGAGGTCCTCATCTCCATCCAGCACCCCCAGTACAACAATCCCATCTTTGCCAACGACCTCATGCTCATAAAGTTGAATGAATCCGTGTCTGAGTCTGACACCATCCGGAAGATCAGCATCGCCTCCCAGTGCCCAACACCTGGGGACTCCTGCCTAGTCTCTGGCTGGGGTCTGCTGCAGAATGGTGAGCCTGTGTCACCTCTGTCCTCTCTGAGGGGTCCCCTACCCAACCAGAGGGGCTGACCCAGAACTTTGCCTCCCAGGCAGGCTGCCCAAGCTGCTGCAGTGCACGAACATCTCGGTGGTGTCTGAGAAAGTCTGCAAGGAGCTCTACACCCCCCTGTTCCACTACAGCATGTTCTGCGCAGGAGGAGGACAGGACCAGAGGGATTCCTGCAATGTGAGAGATGGGAGGCAGAAGATGCAGGGGAAGACAGGGAGGCGGTGACAGGGACATACAGCGAAGAACAGAGACAGACTAGGGAGATGGGAACAAGGAAAAGAGACTGGAAGACAGCGAATGAACATGAACATGGATACCAAGGCAGAGGAAGAAATAGAGACAGGGAGGCGGAGACAGGCACGGGAACAGACCCGTGAGAACTAGGCAAACTCCAGAGGGCAGGAACCTTGAGGAATAGGAAAAGCCAAAGATGCAGAGAGATGCAGAGGCACAGAGACAGGAATACGCCTTAGGGAAGACACAGGAGGGACAGATCAGCAACAAACCAAGGGAAGTGGCCAGGCCCACTCTGGGCACCAGGAGCAGGGCCAGGACCTGGCATGGAACTTCCAGGGGTGCCTTGCTGGTTCTCTTCTGTCTTTGTCTCTGGGTCTCAAGTGGCTCCTCTCTGATCCCATATCTAGCCCCACCTCTCAGTATGTTAGATTCTGACTCTCTCCTTCTCTCCATGACAGGGTGACTCTGGGGGCCCTCTGGTCTGCAACAGGTCCCTTCAGGGCCTCGTGTCTTTGGGACAAGCCCAATGTGGCCAGCCTGGCATGCCAAGTGTCTACACCAACCTCTGCAAATTCACTGACTGGATACAGAAAACCATCCAGGCTATTTAGCCCTGGGAACCAGACCCATGAAACTGGCCTCCCTCACCCAGGAACCCAGGACCCTTAGTTACCTTCGCCCACTAGCCCAGAGGTCCAGGCCCAGCCCTCCTCCTCAGACCCAGGGGTCCATTCAGAATCTTTTCCTGTCCACAGTACCTCTAGTGGCCCAGTGCCACTGGTGTTAGGCTGTTTTTCACCCTTTGGTCCCTTCCCCCAGACCCTGGAGTAAAGTGTGAGAGCAGCCCAGTTCTGTTTGAAGTGTCCTCCTTGCTCCTCTTCCCATGGAAGGATTCCAGCAAATAGCTTTCCCTCCGTTGGTCTCATTTCTCCATCTGACAAACAGGAGCTCTGAACAAGAAGCCACAGGGTTCCAGGGGGAGCAGCCCGCACCTGAGAGGTTAAATGAACCAGTCCTGAGAGTGTGGTCCAGTTCCTGAAAATCCAAGTCAGCAAATGGTGAATTTAAGTGCTATCTCCTTTCATTTAACTATTTGGTTTTGGTTACCTATTTTCATTTTTGTCCTCTTAGCTGCATGTTAAGAATGTATCATTTGTATCTACCTCAGCCCTACTGCTGTTGTTGCTGGAGGCTGGTGGCAAGAATTGTAGAGAGGGCAACTGTGAGAGAGGAAGGATACCCAGGGACAGAGAGGGTGACCCAGGGACAGAGGGAGGACCCAGGCACAGAGGCAGAGACCTAGGGACAGAGAGGGGGACCCAGACTCAGAGAGGGGGAAACCCAGGGACAGAGAGTGAGGAACCCAAGGACGAGTGGGGGTGACGTAGGAACAGAGAGAGGGAAGACCCAGGGACAGAGAGGGTGAGCCCAGGTCCCTAGACTATGAGGAATTGCTAGTGGACTCTTCATTGGTAAATTACGCTAGGAAGCATATGCCCATAAAAATTTATTTTCAAGAATGTATTCATAAATGTATTTCAAGAATGTATTGTGAATCTATCTCCATAAGGAGATATCCAAATTCTTATGGATCTCTCAACAGATCCTCCAATACTGAAAGGAATGAAATCACTAAAGGTAAAATCACAAATTCCAACTCATCTAAGGGGACTTTAAAAGTGACCCAAAGAAACTGATAGAATGAACAAGATAAAAATGAATAAGGATAAAGATGATTTAAATGATATGACTAACACCCTCATACAGTAGCATGTGCAGAACGTTGCGGCCAGGGTCTGGAGGACACAGACTCTTTTCAAAACACAACTCCAGGCATGGCTGGAACTCGAAGGAGTGACAGCAGCAAGTCTTGGTCATGTGCAGAGCAGCTGGCACTCCCGTGCTTTGCTGGAGGCTGTGTAAGGTGGTCCAACCACTTTGGAAAATAGTTTGGCAAATTCTTAGAAAGATAAACATACATCTGTCCCATAAGCAGCAACTTTATTCCTAGTTTTTATGGAAGAGCCATGAAAAAATACACTTGTCCAAAAATATTCGCAGTAATTTGGTTTATAATAGTCAAACTGGAAACAAAGCAAGTGTCCATCAAAGGGCAAAGAGGTGAGCACAGGATGACATAGCCATGCAATAGAATATCACTTGGCAATAAAAGGAAATGGACTATTGATATATGCAACAATGCAGGTACATCCTAAAATCATCACCTTCAGTGAAAGAAATCAGACTCAAACTCATACACTACCAGTACAATTCCAATTGTATGAAATTCTCAAGCAAAATTAATCAGTGTTGCCTGATTGCTGGGATGGGATGGGCAGTATGCCTAGAAACAGACTCGGAAAGGGCATGAGAAAACCTTCTGGGTTGATTGACATTTTCTGTAATTTGGCAGGAGTGAGGGTTACATGAGGGAGTGCATTTGTCAAAACATATGGAGTTGTACACTGGAAATATATACACACACACACAAATATACACACACCTGAATTAAAAATTAAGCCTCAATTTTAAAAATACAGCATTTACCAAATGAATAAGAATGGGAGGCCCCAGTGGTGGTTGGAGGTATGGAGAGCAGCTCCTCATCAAGGGGTGTGACCATGAGGAAATGCTGACGTTAATTGTGAACAGAGTTGGAAAACCAGAGACTTTGGACAGTTCAAGAAATGTGCAGAGAACACCCTAGGATCACTCATGTCGTGGCGTGACATAGGGTGAGAGCGGTGGAGAAAGAGGGGGAGACCCAAAGAGCTCAGCCAGCCCAGGACTCGACACAGTGCAGAAGTGCAGTCTGAACAGTAGACCGGGAATCTGCAGGGCACACAGGCACTGGGGAAGTTCTACCCACTTCCCAGCATGCACTGGTGGCACCGCAATGGGGAGCCATTTTGAGAAGGTCTTGTCAGAGCTTGCAGCGTGAGAGTCAAAGGTCCTTGCAGATTTTCTGGAAAATATCAGAAAATATCAGAAAATACCACAGCAAATATCAGTACACCAATCTGGGGGGTCTGCCTTGAAAGCTAGTTTGGTTACAGGATAGAGCGTGTAAACCAAAACCATAGAAAACTCTATGCAGTGGGAACCTGGTCTGTGACAAGTACGGGAACAAAGGCCACTTTCCATTTAGGACCAAATTGGAAAGGCAGGTGCCACAGCTCAGGGCACATGAGCACAGGAGGGTGGGACCAGTGTTTTGCCACCGAGGTGCACCCCTAGCCCAGTTGAGAGACATTGCACCTCAATTCAGTCACAACCTAATCCCACTCAAACCTTGGCAGATCTTTCAACTTAAAGAATAGGGGAGATAAAAGCCCCCCAGCTGACAACCTAGCTCCATATAGGTACAACTGGTGGGTGGGGGAGGCTCCCACACTTGGTCACTCATCCAATAGCGACAACAGAGAGAAATAATGGCTATGGTGGACACCACACCTACAAGTAAGCCCAGCACAGGCTGCTGCCACTCTCTTTCAGAATGCATATTGCTGACAAGTCTGGAAGAAAAAACCACAACATGCACGTCATACACTCTGTTGTCCACAACACACCTGCCCCAGCTCCCAGAGGGTCCCCACGCCTGCAAGACCTACAGAGAAAGTGGGTCACTCAGGTCAGATACACACAACCTCAGCAACATAGCAAGAAACTCAGCTGCTTGTGAGACACTGTCTCAAAATTAAAAAATAAATAAAAAGGTCTGGGGATGTGGCTCAGTGGTATAGTGCCCCAGGTTCAATCCCTGGTACCAAAAAAAATAATAATAAATAAAATTAAAATTCATATGGATGCATAGAAGACCTAGAATAGTTAAAGCAATCCTGAGCCAAAAGAGCAATTCTAGCATCATCACCTAACCAGATATGAATCTACTGAGTCATGGTAACAGGTAAAGACTCAGGTAAAGGTTTCCCTGAATAGGACTCCAATAGCTCAGGAAATAAAATGAAGTGTTGATGAATGGGATTACATCAAATTTAAAAGCTTCTGATACAAGAAAAGAAAAAATCAACAGAGCAAAGAGACAACCTACCGAATGGAAGAAAAGATTTGCAAGCTGTGCATCTGACAGAGGATTAACAGACAGAATTCATAAAGAACTCAAAAATGTTAACATAAGAACAAGTAGTCTAATCATAAAGGGTTAAAAATCTGAACAGGTGCTTCTCAAAAGAAGTACAAATGGCCAACAGATATGTGAAAAAATGTTCAGCATCTTTAGCAATCAGGGAAATGCAAATCAAAACTCACCCCAGTCAGAACAGCTCTTATCAGAACAACCAAACATAACAGATCCCGGTGAGAAATGGAGAAAAGGACGCTTAGACACTGTTGGTGGGAATGTAAATCAGTACACAATGATGGGGAAAACAGAGTCGAGTCTCCTCAAAAAGAAGAAAGAAAGAAAAAGAAAGAAAGAAAGAAAGAAAGAAAGAAAGAAAGAAAGAAAGAAAAGAAAGAAAGAAAAGGAGAAAAAGAAAAGAAAAAAGAGAACTGCTCTACCACTCCTGTGTACCAGTCCTGTGTACGTGCCCCAAGGAAGTGAGGTCAGCACACATTCGTTCATTGATTGCGGCACTATCCACAATTGCCAAGATTCAGAATCAGCCTAGAGGCCTAGCACAGATGGAGGGATCAAGGAAGTACTATATGTATACACAGTACAGCATTACTCAGCCATAAAGGAGAATGAAACCATGCTGTTTGCAGAAAAATGGATGGAACTGCAGATCATCAATGTTAAGTGACATAAGCCAGGCACAGAAAGACAAGCATCACATTTCCTCTCACGTGTGGGAACTAAAAAGAGAAGGTGACCAGAAAGTAGAAGAAAAACTAGCAAAGGAAGAGAAGTGGGTGGAGAGGAGAGGGGAGAGGGCCAGAGGGGCTTTAGGCAGGGTGGATTCAAAGCATGGTGCGTGCATGTGTGGAAAGGACACAGAGAAACCCAGGAATCTGTACAAGTAATTTGAATTCATAATTATAATTTAGAAAGAAGAAAAGTGAGGCTGGGGCTGTGGCTCAGTGGTTAAAGCACTTGCCTAGCATGCATGAGGCACCGGGTTCGATTCTCAGTATCACATATAAGAATAAAATAAAGGTCTATCAACATCTAAAAAATATTTAAAAAAAAGAAGAAGAAAAGTGAACCAGATACTGAGACTTGAAATGAAGTTAGTCTCCACAAAATCCAAAATCATAGTATATTCAGTATGTTGTCTGACTACAAAATGATTAAGTTCAATTGACTGCTAATGGGTACAGGGCTTCCTTGTGGAGTCATAAAAATGTTTTGAAATTAATAGTGATGATGGTGGCATAATGTCATAAATATGCCAAACTTCACTAATAATAAATTTTATATCATGGACATTTTTACCATGGTAACAAAGAATGACCTGTAATCCCAGTGGCTCAGGAGGCTGAGGCAGGAGGATCGTGAGTTCAAGGCTAGTCTCAGCAACTTAGCAAGGCCCTAAGCAACTCAGCAGGACCCTGTCTCTAAATAAAATAGAAAATACGACTGGGGATGTGGCTCAGTGGTTGAGTGCCTCTGAGTGCAATCCCCGTGTGTGTGTGTGTGTATGTGTGTGTGTGTGTGTGTGTGTGTGTATAACATATATAAATATGTATATATATATCCTTGTAAAATTTTTAAATCTATCAAAAGAGCACATTTGACAAAGCTGATGAGAATATTGAATGAATGCAAGATGTAGAGTAAATTCTTCAGAGTGCAGAGAGAGAAAAGAAAATGGATAATATAAGAGAGATGTGAACATATTTGGAAAGCAGAATGTGAGGGTGGAGTGAACACCCCAGGTGGGAGAATAGAAAGAAGGGAGGAAAACAATTCTTAAAGTGACAATAAAACTCCTGGAACTTGTAGATCCAGGAGGCCTGGTGTATTCTGAGCAAGAAGGAAAGAAAGGTCCTTGTCTAGACACACAGTGAACTACAGAGGACCCAAACAAGAAGATGCTGACGGAGAAAGAAAGGACCCGTCACCCAGAGAGAAGCCGCAACTGGAAAGACAGCCGACTTCTCAGCAGCAGCCAGGGAAGCCAGAGAGAGGAGGCATGATGCAGCACGAGGACTTAAGAATGTCATCTGGATTTCTCTTCCATTCAAGGAAAAAAAAAAAGTGTGGCAATGACAGTGGAGCAAGCTGATGGCCCTGAGTGACTCCATTCTGTCTTGTACCTGTGAATGTTTTTCTAAGGCAGACCTTGTCAGGAAACAGAGTGAGGGCAAGTTCAAAGCCACACGTGCTGCTCACAGCCTACGCTTATCTCAGTTCTGCAAACAGAACCTTCCAAGAAAGCTGTGACCTCCAGAAGGGAAGTTAGCCATTAACAGGAGAAAAACACCTCATCTGTTGTGGTTGAGGCTCCTGCTCACCCGCACGCAGGCGCTTACTGATCATAGTAAAAGGATGAGGAGTTCAGGTGCTCTGGGTGAGGCTCACTCGTGGTTTCCACAACTCCACAAGTTAGTTTTCCTTTACTTCATTGCGCCAGCAAAACTGGAAAACAGTATCTTGCAAGTGTAGGGGAAACTGATCAAAATTAATGTGGTCTAAGGTCCTTGGCTGTTTGGAAGCAGGCGGGCACTAAAAAATCCATTCCATTTAGACTAAGATGAATATGCATGGTAAGAAAAAGCAAGGGTAACCACAAAAGAATACATAGGGCTAAATTCCAAACAGACAGAAAGGGGAAATGAAGTAAGAAAGAAGGTACACACACACACACACACACACACACACACGTGTGCGCACACACAATGAACCAAAGGATAAGAAGTACAGAAAATTCTGTATTTTGCAGCAACATCGATGGAATTGGAGATCATTATGTCAGGGGAGATAAGTCAGACACAGAAAGACAAGTACCCCGGGAGCTCACTCAGATGGAATCTAACAAATGGATCTCACAGAAGTTGGGAGAAGAGCAGTGCTTACCAAAGGCTAGGGAGGCTAGGGGAGGGAGACTAGGGGAGGGAGACTGGCGGAGGGAGGCTGCAGGGAGGTTAGTCAAGGTATAATAATATAGGTAGGCAGGAGTAAGGAGTTCTGGTATGCTGTTGCACAGAAAGGTGGCTATACATAATGATAATGTGCTGTAAATTTTCTGATCTGCTAGAAGAAAATGTTTTGACTGTTTTCACCTTAAAGAAATGATAAATGTTTGAGACATTAAATGTGTCTTCCCTGGTTTGAACATTACACGTTGTGCTTGTTAGCACAAAAAGACCAGGCAGGACGCAAACCTCAGGAATCATCTCAGCTGTTTATTCTGGAATGAAGTTTCACACAGGAACAGGGGATGCAGAGATGAAATGGCGCTGGTGGATCCTCTTTCCTGGTGGAAAATGAGCCACTGAACAAAGAAAGGGATTGGGTTCATATAGCTTATTTTGAGGGGTGGTCTAGTGAGCATATCAATTTTCTGGGACACTCAGGAATTTGGGGTCAGTGAATGTGTCAGTTTTAAGGGCTTAGGAATTTGACCCTCTGGGTCAAGAGTTTACAGATCTCTCTTTGAAGGTGATTAATGCCTTCTAGGGACTGTCACTTCAGGGGTGGTAAAACGCTTCCTCCCTGTCCACAGTTGGCATTTGGAAAACCTTCATCTCAGGAGATGAAGGCTGTCAGTGCATGGCCCTCTTTTTTCAGTCCCTTTCCCAGGTCACAGTATCTTGGGGATTTTTCATTCTGCATCTAATAGTGTTCATGTAGCAAAACATCTCATGGCACTCCATCAATTATGCACATTTTTTATGTATCAGTTAACATTAAAATCTAAGTGTAAAAAGTTAGCATATATCCAAACGTAGCAGTGATCACAATAAATGCAAGTGATTGAATTCATTATCCTTTTGATTCAGTTTTTAAAGACTCTTCATAGGAGACACACCTGAAGCACAAAGAAAAGTTGAAAGCAAAAGATGAAAAAGACTTACAAAGAAATAGTATCCACACAAAAGGTAATATACCTTTCTTAAGATTGATCAACTTGGGCATTATTACTAGAACCATTATTAGACTCCAAGAGGGTAGCTGCAAACTAATAAAAATTTCTTTACACTGAATTTTACGATTCTGTACTTGAATATCCCTAATGAAATAACCTTATCAAAATTAATACAGAAAACGAATAGACGTGCAGGAAGAAATTAACACATTCACCACACGGATGTGCAAGGTTTCAACGGCTGTCGAAGAGAAGAGTTTGTTGCACACAGGCAACTTTCTCCACAACCGTAATGCCTGATCATTAAAATTCAAAGAATAGTTTGGAACTGTCAGTGGAAGGCTGTCATGAAGAAGGAAAATCTGGACAATTTGGAGGGAAAAGAATATTTCAAGAAACTCAGAAAGCACATGGGCATAATACCCACACATGCAGAGATTTTAAAATAATTCACGATGAAAAGAGGAACCCTAAAACCACCTTAGACCTGAAAGACAAATGGAAAGATTGCATAATCAAAATTTGTGAGATGCCCCGGATTCATAGCGCTAAGTGATTACAGCAGAAAAGAAGAACACGTGGATATTAATGAGCATTAGACTGACCACAGAATGACCCTGATGTGAAAGGACACGGCACAGAGGAAACCTCAGTGGTGAGGGTGTTGGCGGAAGGTGGGGGCAGCCCGGGCTCCTGCCTGAGCGCAGGGTACCTGATCTGGGTCTGGGACTGGGTAGGCTGAAGAGCCAGGGGCCAGAGAACTGCAGCACCTGCCCCCAGAGGAATGTGTCCACCAGCCCAAGGGGACAGGGAGGTGCTGACGAGCCCAGCGAGAAGCTGAGCTCAGGGAACAGAGGGACTCCTGTGCCACTCTGCTTTCCTCTCACCATCCGGTTTCTGCCTCGAGCCGTCCTTGGGGTCTCTGTCTTCCTGAGTCTCAGCCCCCCTTATTCTGGCTGAATAATCTCTTTCCCCCTCTGTCCTTCTCTCTGCCTCTGTCCTGAGCCTGGGGAGAGGGTCGGAAAGCTGATTTACAGCAAGTGCTGGTGACCAGCCCAGAGGTGGTGGCAGTGCCCATGGTCTCCACACTTGAGAGGCTGAGGCAGGAGGCCACTGGAGCCCAGGAGCTTGAGGTCAGCCTGGGCCACAGAGGGAGACCCTGACTCAAAGAAGAAACAAATATAGGAGAGGACCTGGAACTGTGGCTGGCATCTGCAGTTGGGCAGGTCTTAGGACTGAGCCCTCCACTATGGGGTCTCCCCTGGCTCCCATAGTGTCAGAATCTGAGTTGAATGGAATTCCTGGTGGACACGCAGCTGGTGTCAGAGATTTGGTTGATGTGAGGACCTGTCACATCTGGTCAGAGGCAGTGAATGTTGAGCATTTAAGGCAAGAAACTTGCTCACCTGTCCCAGCCCAAGGAACGGACCAGGAGATACATGGAACAGCCAAAAGTAACGTTTGACTTTAACAAGGTCTGGCAAGACCAGGGGCCTGGTGGTCGGGAACACCCAGATTGGGTACAGCCTGAATTTAATCCCAGAGAGCGCAAGATCCCTCTCTGGTTCCTCATTGGCAGAGGACCGTGGGGTGCACAATCTTCCTGCAAGGTCACCTACGTTTTACAGGCTTCTGTGGGGTTATTTGAAGAAATATGCCTTTAGTTGTCTGCACCTCCCTTGGTTCTGCTGTGGAAGGAAAGCCCCTTGGATTGAGTGCCCTTTGGGACACACACAGTTTAGATCTGTTGGCCAGATGTAGGGGCTTCCTTCCCTCCTCCTGTCTATCAAGGGGCTGTGAATTTTTGCCCTCCTGTGTTGACCTGCTGGGATTTCTCACTCTGCTCTCCTGCCAGGGCCTTTCTTTCATTCCAAGTCACTTTAATTTTAAACCTAAATACTATATTCTGAAAACGGACCAGTGGACTTTCTATTTCTCACATGAAAAGGAGAAAAAAAATTATTTTGCCTACATTACATAGTTTTCAGGTTTTTGTTTGTTTGGTTTGGTTTGTGTTTTTTGTGTCTTGATACTGGGGATTGAACCCAGGGTGCTTTACCACTGAGCCACATCCCCAGCCCTTTTTATTTTTTTTATTTTGAGACAGGATCTCAGTAAGTTGCTTAGGGCATCGCTAAGTTGCTGAGGCTGGCTTTGAACTTGCGATCCTCCTGCCTCAGCCTCCCAAGCTCAGTTAACAGCTTTAATAAAAATATTTGTGATGATTTTCTTCACTAATTAAATTTAAAGTCCAATATGTAAAAACCAAGCACATAAATTTATAATAAATTTTAAAATTAAGATTTAAGTTTATAATCAATTATAAATTTTAAAAATTATAATAAATTAAAATGAGTTTTACATTTTAATAAATTATAATTTGTTTAAATTTTAAAACTATTCTCATTTAAAATTATTTAGGTAGATAATTAAAGCCAAATCTATAAAATTATGATAAATTCTGTTTTGGGGTATAAATAAAATATTTAAAGAAAATAATATGGTGCTGGGTGTGGTGGCGCACGCCTGTAATCCAAGCGACTTGGGAGGCTGAGTCAGGAGGATCGCAAGTTCAAAGCCAGCCTCAGCAACTTAGCGAGGCCCTAAGCAACTCAGTGAGACCCTGTCTCTAAATAAAATACAAAATAGGGCTGGGGATGTGGCTCAGTGGCCGAGTGTCCCTGAGTTCAATCCCTGGTTCCAAAAAAAAAAAAAGAAAAGAAAATAATATGGTGTTTTTGAGAAGAAATTTGCTCTCATTAACAATATTCCCAGAAATCCAATCATACACAGGAGCATGCCAGGTCTATGACTTCCAGGAGGATGAAGACCGTGCAGCATCCTCCGTCCCAGCAGAGCCGTGTTATGCGGTGGGGTGGGGAATAGACATGGCAGCAGGAGTGTGAGAGAGGGGGCCATGCTGTGGGGCAGGGAGCTGAGTGCAGGAAGGGTTGTTTGAAAAGAACTCAGTCTCTCAGGAACTAACAGGGTGAGGACAACCTTCACCCCTCCCAAGGGCCGCACCCCCTGTCACCCCGCACTCAGCTTCACCGCTTACTGGTTCCACCACTTCTAATGTGGCCATGCTGGGACCGAGCTTCCTGCACAGGAACCCCAGAGGATGAAGCATGGAGCCACAGCAGTCCCAGAGGACTCCCTGACCACCAGACAGCGTCTCCAAGAGACACTTGCTGTGGCAACCACCTACAAAGCATCTCATCTCCAAAGTCAAGACCCAAGGTGTAAATTCAGACTCTAACCTTGGGCTCCATAGTCCCTGAGATGGGACCATTGACTCAGGCTCCTGGCTCTGGACTGGTCTGTGAACTCTAAAGCCCAGACCCCCATTCCTGGACTCCATGTTCCAGGGGCCAGCTTGACCAAGGGGAAGAAGCACGCTACCCTTGCAAGCCACACCCAGCTGCCACCTGCTCCTGTACCAAGCACTTTGTGGAGACAGTCACGTGCACGTGTTTGTGCGTTGCCTGTGGCTGTTTTCATGCTGAAACAGCAGAAATGGCTGCGTTCAGCAGAGACTGTCTGGCCCGCAAAACCTAACGTAATTACTTTGTGGACCTTTATGGAAAATGCTCGCTGACCTCTGTCTAGATTCCACAGGCCTGACTCCAAAGCCCCAGATCCCAGAATCCAGACCTGAGGCCCGAGGTTCCAGACCACGAGTTGGATGCTCGGAAGGCTGACTCCAGACCTCAGGCCCAGCTCTCGACGCCATACTTCTCCTCTGTATTTCCAGCTCCATACCCTGATCCCAAGGGGGACCCCAGTCACACTCCAGACAGGCAGAAAGACAGCGAGAGACCCACTGAGAGACAGGACAGACTCGGCCAGAGAGAGGGAAGGGGAGCAGAGGATGACCTGCCAGGAGAGGTCAAAGAAGACAGGGGTCTGGTGTGGCTGGGGTGCCGTGAGGCCAGTGCAGGGAGCCAGGTCACACAGGGTCTGTGGGTTATCAGAAGGTGCAAATGGGCCAGGCACAGGGTGGCACATGCCGGTAATCCCAACTGCTCAGGAGCTGAGGGAGGAGGATTGTGAGCTCAAATCCAGTCTCAGCAACTTAGCAAGACCCCGTCTCAAAATAATTTTTTTTTAAAAGGGCTAAGTACGTGACTCAGTGGTTAAGCACCAAGGGTCAATCCCTGGTACCAAAAAAAAAAAAAAAAAAATTCTTAATTTGATATCCCAGAAAGACTTTCAAAGGCAAAGACAAAACCGGAAAGTCAGTGAGAGAATGAGCAACAGTGAGAACTGGACACAGGAGACGGAGCATGGAGAGAGGTCATGAAGAGCTGCCTGGGGCGGGCAGGGGACCCTTGCTCAGTCCTGATCTGGCTGGAATCAGGGCAGTCAGAGGGAGTGGGGCTGCAAGATTGCTCACTACACAACATTCCTGCCACACCAGGGCAGGTTGCCCGACTTGGAATCCTCCAGTGGTCCCTGAGGAGGTTGAGCAGACTGCAGTTCAGCTCAGACCAGGACCCAGGAGTGCAGAGAGCCCCAGGGGAGCACCCATGTATTCTCCCATCCCAAACCACACGTCTGATTCTGGCCCATGCTCTCTGGGTTTCAGCCTCTTTCTTGTTTCTGTCTGTCTGTATCTCACTCCCAGTGTATACTGAAGTTTTAAGATCGCAGTTTCTGATGCTAGACTGTCTGGGTTTCAATATCCTCTACTCCACTTGCTAGCTGTGTCATCTCGGACAAGTTACTTAACCTCTCTGTGTCTCTGTGTTCCTCTCTGTGCAGTGAGGATAATACAGAACCTATGAGGTAAGGTTGCTATTAAAATGAGTCACTGCGTGTTGAGTACTTAGAACAATGTCTGGGCACAGAGTTGTGCCCTGAAAGTACTGCTAACACATCTTTATTTTTGCCTCCGTTTCTCTGACACTCACGGGCCCTGACCTCCTCATGTCTCCTTCTCCACGTCCCATGCTGGGTCTCTGGCTCTCCCAACCCTGGTTTCTTGTCTCTACCACTAACTGAATCTGTTTCTGCCAGTTCACCTTCTCTGCCACCCCATCTCCCTGACTGTCCCTCTCATTGGGGACTCCCTGTCTTCTCCCAGGGAACGCTGGGCAATGATGGGACTTTGGGTTGTCACCGTTGGTGGAGAGGGTTGGTGGGGAGGGTGCTACTGGCCTCTGGAGGGCAGAGACTGGAGTTGCTGCAGACATCCTGCAATGCACAGCACGGTGCCCACAGCAGGGGTGCCCGGTGGGCTGGGGAGCACTACCCTGGGTCCATCCCCAGCACCACACACACACACACACACACACACACACACACACACACGTCAATGATGCTGAGGCTGAGAAAGTGCCCTGGGTTGTGGTGTCAGGGTCAGAGACTCAGAGTTGAGGAAGGAGGGGGTCCTTCATGGCTGCACCTGCCCAGGGAGGGTGGGGAAGAGGCTACAGGACCCAGGTGACCATCCCCCTTGCCACCAGGTGGAGACATGCAGACCCCCCCCCCCCCCCCGCAGAAACCCTCCAGGTCTGGCTCCTGGGATGTGTCCCCCACACGGTCACATGTTGCTGAGGTGGGGGTGGGGGAGGAATCCCAGTCTCCTGGGGGGCTTTGAAAACAGGAATTCACTTCCCCCAGTTCTGCAGACAAGAGCCTCACCACCACCGCTCTTCTCCTAAGGGCACTTGGTCCCTTTGAGAAGGCCCCATGCTCACAACCTCAGGTGACCCCTTACTTCCCAAAGGGCCCATCGCCAAATGCCATCACATGAGGCTTGGGCTTCAATTTGTGAACCAGGGACACTGCTCAGTGTACAGCTGTGTGTGTGCGGGTGGTGCGCATCCAAAAATGGATCATCATACACTGCCCACAAGGTCCTGGGGGCACCGTGTGGCACAGTGGTGAAGGGCACAGGCTAGGGGGTGGCACTGCCACTGTTCAAAGCCGGCCTGACATATCTTAGCTGTGCTACTCTGGGCAAATTCCCTAATGTCTCTGTGCTTGGATTTCCCCCTTTCAGAATGGAGATAATGTTGCAACCCACCACCTCAGTGGTGAGCTGAATAGGAAGTGAGTTAATATATAGGCAAGTCATACATGCCAGACCCACAGGCGAGTTCAAGAATCTTAGCTGTAATTATCCTTGCAACCAGTACTGCCACTCAACCGGCCCCTCCCTGGGGGGTGGGGTAGCGTTTTTTGCCACTCTTGTCTGGGTGGGTGCTACTGGAAGCCTTGCTGGGAGTGCAGGGGTCCTGGCAGAGGATAACATCCTCATCGAGTGAGAGCATTCTGGTTCCTGGTTGTCCAGTTCTGTGAGTGACCACACAACGCAAGACTTTATAGCCTCTGTCCCCTGTATGGAGACGTTGCACAGGCTGAGGACCCTTTGGGGTAAGGGAGAGTGTGTGTGCATAACGACGTGGGCCTCCGGTCTAGTTTTGAAACCGTGACTGTGGGCGGTGTAGGAGGAGGTGTGGAAGAAGAGCAGTCAGACCAGAGGTCTGGGCCTTAGAATCCACCTGGAGCCCCCTGGAGCCCAACCCAAGCAGCAGACCCAGAGACCCCATGCGTGCTTCAGCCTCCCGATGCAACCTGCGGCTTCCAAGTTCACACCCGCCCCTGACCCCCTAAGCCTTCCACTTTGTGCCTGCTCCTGCCCCCAGGAGCTGCGATTCCTCCTGGGGGACCCCGAATTCGGCTCCCAGGTGCTTTCTCCATTGACAGCAAAATCCTCATCATCGGTGGTCGTGAATGCACGCGGTACTCCACACTCTGGCAGGCGGCCCTGTTTGTGAAAAATTACGTGCTCTGCGGGGGGCGTCCCGGGGCATCCTCAGGGGGTGCTGTTCGCTGCGCACTGCTTGCGGAGGCCAGTGCTGGCTGGGACCCGGACACGCGCCAGTTTAGCACGGAGTTTGATTGAGGGCAATTTCAGCAGAGCAGAGACAGCGGCCAGGGGCGGGGTTTGGCCAGGGGGGAGGTTCGAGCCAAAGGCGGAGCCTCGGCCCAGGCGGGAGCTCGCAATAGAGAGGAGGGGCTGAGCGAGGGGTGGGACTTTAGGGGGCGGGGCTTGACGAGGCGGCCCCGGGCTAGACCTCGCCAGGTTGGGCTTGGATGGCTGCTAGGTGGGATTGAGAAGCCGAGACTCCGCAGAGCCCCCAGTAGTGAGGGCGGGGGAAAGGAACTGTTGGGGACCCTGGGCTTGACCCAATTATGCAAGTGCAGAAAAGGAGGATGCCTTGAGAGGAGCAGGTGCCCAAGGAAAGGGAAGGAGATGCAGTAGGAAGGGTGTTTTCTGAGCATGACCTTTCAGCTTTCATTGGCTGTCAAGGGCAGAAACGGGTGGAGAAGTCAGGGACCAGGATGGTGTCGGGATGCACCTGGACAGAGGTGTGTGTGTAGTTGGGAGCCAGGGTATAGAGTGAGACCTGGGCAACGCTTACCTTGACTGCAGTTTCAGGGCACAATCAAGAATCTCACTAATCGAGATTAATATTTAAATGCAATATTTTTAAAAATAAATGTTAATGCAAAAATCCACAATGAACCAATTTTCAAATAAAGACAGGATCTGGCAGGCCTGGGGTGAGGGTGAGGTGAGTAACACGAGTCAGGCAGGGTCAAGCACTGTCTTTACTTGGCTAAATTTTGATAATTTGTTCTTTGTGACTTTTTTTTTCAGTTTTAAATATTATATTTAACGATTATTGGTCTTGGTTGCAGAGCATTTGGGCTCCCTTAAATTTGGACCTGAGATAGGAGCCTCTCTCACCTTGCATTAGTTGTTGGGATTTGGGGTGAAGTTAGGAGTGGGGGTGTGAATGGGAATTAGCAAGGTGCTGATGTAGGTAAGCTTGGCAGGGAAACATGTCTGGACATAGGGCTGAAGGCTGGAATGGGGCTGGGAGTGGGCCTGGAGCTGAGAATCAGTAGAGACAAGGTTGTATTTGGGACTGGGGCTGGGTTTGAGTCTGGGTTTGAGTTGAGTGTAACTACCATGTACTGACATGCCCTTCAGCCCCCAGCTCCTACACCATTGCACTGGGCCTGCACAGCCCTGGCTCATGAACCTCAGAATGCTAATGACCTCCTGCCCACCAAGCTGAGTGAGCCAGCCATGCCACTGACTCCTCCAGCCCCATCCTCATCGCCTCCCTGTGTCCCATCCTTGGAACCAGCTGCTTGGGGTGCAGTTGGCTGTCCAACAGTGGGTTTGGGTGTGTATGACGCTGGGTCCACCTTTGCCAATGGCTGTCCCTGTCCAGCTAGTGTCTCTGCTTCTGTCTTCCATCACAGGGAGCTGTCCCAACGTTCTGCAGTGTCTGGCTGTCCTGGTGATGGCCAAGGAGTCCTGCAAAGCAACCTTCCCTGAGTTATACCATTCCAGCACATTCTGCGCTGGTGGTCAGGATGACAAGGACTCTTGCAGTGTAAGTAACTGGAAGAGGCAGGAGTACCATATGGAAGGAAAAGCCCAGGAGGCAGAAGGGAACAAAGACTGACAGCAAAGGAGGCTTTAAACATCAGAGAAATAGGGTAGCCTGTGGGAAGAGGAAAGAGATAAACAACAAAAAACAAAACAAACACACAAGAAAACCTGGAGGTGTGAGAAGGCAGGAGAGAAAAAATTCGAAGTTGAGAAGCAACGAAAACACAAGAAGAGCCAGAGAGGTGAAGAGACAGACAAAGACGTTGGGAGAAGAGGGGTGGGGAGGCAGCCCGGGGAGATGCCCAGAGGTGCTAGGAGGGGAATCAAGGTGGACAAATACAGTGGCAAGGACACAGCTACGCAGCTGGGACATCGAACTGATTGGCTGTACCGGGAGCCCAGCCCAAGTCCCAACCCAAATGCAGCCTGCCCCAACCCCGAACCCACTCCACACCCAGCCTCACTTCTAGTCCCTACCTGCAGAGTCTGACAGCAGGCAAAGGGCTCCAAGCTCAGTGAATGTAAGGGGGCCCACTGAAGGTAGGAGCCAGAAGCTGGTTTGTAAGAGAAAGACCTGTCCCGCCTGCCTCCTACTTTATGGTTTCATTGCTCTATGGTTTGAACGATATTGCTGCAGTAGTGCCCTTGTCCTCTCGTCTTCCTTGTCCTAGGGCCTCCCAAGAGATCGAGCTATCCTCCCACTGCCTTTCCTACTTGACTCCAAGTGTCTTGGACCCTCCTGGGTCTGTCTCCTCTACAGGGAGACTCTGTAGGCCCACTGGTCTGCAATGGGGCCCTTCAGGGCCTCGTGTCCTGGGGAGGGTCCAGATGTGACCAACCCAACGTTCCAGGTGTCCAAGCAACCTCGGTAGATTCAAATAGAGGGTATGGAAAACCATCAAGACCAGACAACCACAGGTAGTGCTCTGGATCCAACATTGCCTTCCAAACCACCTTCAGGTTCCAGAGGCCTGCCCACCTCCTGCAGACCAGGGGTCCAGGCCCAGCCCTCCTCCCTCAGACCCAGGGGTCCAGACCCCAGCCCTCCTCCCTCAAACCCAGGGGTCCAGGCCCAGCTCTCCTTCCTCAGACCCAGAAGTCCAGGCCCCAGATCTCCTCCTTCAGACCGAGGAGTCCAGGCCCTGTTCCTCCTTGAGACCCAGGGATCCAGACTCATAGTCTCTCTTCCCCACAGTTGGGACCCCCCAGCAATCTTTCTTATCAGAACAGGAGTCCAGTCACGGCTCCTGGAATCTCTATTGTCCCCAGCAGAACATCCCACACGTATTGATATGGAACCCCCAGACCAGAGCCCAAGAACTCCCAGGTGCAGAGCTGGGCACTGAAGGTGAAAGGCACAGCCTGGAGACACAGGGAGTGGGGACAGGAAATATTCATCCATCACCAGATCAGTTCCTAAATCAGTTCACTCATCAGGTTTCCTATATGGGGACATGGTCCACATGTGCAGGGCAGGATGAGCATGCACATGCGTGTGTACACACACACACACACACTCACACACACACAGAACCAAATACACAAAGACCAAAGAGGGGCCTTTCAAGACTGAAGGACCGTGATCCCCTACACTGTGATACGTGAACTTATCCTTCAAGGTCAACACCACCAATAGGGCGGGGCTTGTACCTGCAGATCCAGTCTCCACGTTCTTCCTGCCACCACTGGGAACTGGGCCTGGAGCCTGGTGAGGCTGACGGGCTCATGGTGCACAAGGGCACAAGGACCAGTGTGAGGTTGCCCTACAGGGAAGTGTGGGGTGAAAGCTGAGTGACAGGGACAGAGCAACCTCCTGGGGTCTCTCACGATTCTCTGTGGCTTCAGAAAAAGAATGACTGTGTCCAGGATGTGTGGCCAGCAAGCAGTATTTCCACCAGAGATCTCCAGGACACTGCGTCCGGTGTTGTTATTGTTCATTGCAATAAATACAGAATGCTTCTCCAGACCCGGCCTGTGTGTGCTCAGGGTGACAAGATGGGATCTTCCCCAGGGCCACACACTAGGCAGGTTGGCTAGCAGCCCCTTGCCTCAGAGACAGAATGTGCAGCTCCCACTGTCTGCATGCCCTGAGTCAAAGGCCTCTCACCTGCCAGTGTCCATGAAACTGTGGCAGGACAACATATTTGCTAATGAGTCACTAAAAGCTCAGACCCTTCAGAGTTCCTGACAGCAGCTGGGCACAGAGGCTGCCCCCGGCCAGCTGGGGATAGAGGTGAGAGGGAGCCCCAGCTGGCTGCAGCCACGTACTAGAGAGGGGACCAGGCTGAGCTGCTCTGTAGGTGGGATTATAAGCCCAGACCAGCAGGCCCCCTGAGTCACCTGGGAACACAAGTGGAAGAGAGTAAGAAGCCTGCAGCCCAGCCCAGAGCCCACTCTCCGAAGGCAGGCAGGACTTCTAGCAGAAGGACAGTGGGCAGAATCCTGGCAAATGGGGAAGGGACCTCAGAGTCCTGCACAGGGAAGCTGGGTCCAGGAGGACAGTCCCTGGAGACAGGAGAGGAGCAGACCCTCAGCCCTCCCGTGATCATCTCACAGGCGAGCTCCAGGAAGCTCTGTCTGCCTATGCCTGCCCAGGGCACTGGGGAGCCATGGAGGGCTGTGAGCAGGGGCTGGGCATGGTTGTTCTTCGAAGGACGCACTTGGGTCACATAGGGATGCAGTAGAGGATGAAAGACTAAGGGCCAGGAGCCTGTGAGGAAGGCTGGGAGAGGGTTCTGGCGGGGTCAAGACCAGGGACTCCACCCAGGTCAGCCCATCACACGCCCTCCCTGACACTGACCCTCCCTGCACTCTGAGCCCCACACAGACGCCAGAAGGAGCTGGGACACTGAGTCAGAACCTGACCTGCTCCTGCCTTCACTGGCCAGCAGCTTTAGCTCATCAGAAGAAAAGAAGGGTCTTCCATGGCCCAGCTGTGGCCTTGTAGGACGGGCCCCTCTGCCCTCTCCGATGCCCTCTCCCTATTCTCTGCTCCCTCCTCCAACCACTGGAGCCCTGTATACCCCTCACACCCTCCAGCACCATAAGCCTCCATAGAGAAACGTGGAAGTGACCCCTCAAGTCAAAGCCACACACACGCCACAAATACCACAGTGGGGCAGGTTTCTTATACAAACCAAGTGGCCACAGTGTGCCTGCCATGGTCACCAACGGGGCCCAGAACGCTGGTGAAGCTGGGGAGACACAAATGTGGTGGATGAGGAGGACAGGAAGGTGGACAAGGTCTTCTGCCCAGAAGGGAGAGCTGAATATGTTGGGGACAGTCTTCCACAAGTCTCACAGGTCTCTGTCTTCAGAGCACAGGCATTAACATGGTTGTGCCAGAGACAGCTGCCTAGAACGTTTGGCTGGCGAGCAGCCTCCCAGAAGGCTATCTCCACCAGGGGAGCTTTGTTTGCTGTCCAGGATAAGAATAATGTGTCCCCAGAAGCACTTTGCTTAAGGTCCAGGACAATAAGTATATATGTTCCTGCAGAATATTTCTGTTTGGCTTTCTAGACAATAAAGATAGTATCTCCATCCGGGCAGTTTGAGCAGGTTGGCCAGCAGCCCCTCCCCTTACAGATTCTCAAGTTCATTTTCCTCACCAGGGATAAACCTCCATGTGCACAGAGTCCTCCTGGATGGCTCTGATCACTCCATGGGACTTGGGAGTCCCTGATGTGACGACGAAGCTCAGGGTGATGGGCAAATCTCAGACAATAAACCCGCCCTCGCACTCCAAACCCCCACAGCTTTCAGGTCCCTTCCTCTGCGGTGTATCAAGGAAAGTCTGGCATTTCACTTTTCTTGAGTATAGGTCACCTTTTGGTCCCTGTTTCCACCAACCAAACTGTTAGACCCCTTCTACACTCCGATCAGCAAGATAATGCAGACTCTCTTCTTAATCAGCTCGTCCCAATCAATTGAGCCTGCTCCAACTTAAGGTCTTTCCAAGATCACCCCACGCCACATGCTTCATATCCATTTCCACACCCAGATGTCTTCTGTTTAATCAGGAAAACAATGCAGTTCTTCTGCCGAGTGACAGGCTTCCTCAAAGGTCACAATTTGTAGCTTCATTTCTAGCAGTCTGAGGAATCTACTTGTAAGTGGAGGCTAAGAAGGGAGGCCGTGGTAGGATCTGGGGAGAATCAGCCTCGTTGTGCAGACAGGCGTCACAGGTCCCTGACTTAGTGCCTATCACCGGGAGGCCTCAGAGGACCACAAGATCTCAAGTGCTTGCCCAATAAGCTCTGCACTGGATGAGAAAGGCCCTCACCAGGCTGCTCTCCCCAGCAACTAGGGAAGTCGTACAGAGGGCCTCAGCCTGGTGGGTTTGCCAGCCTAGGAGACTGGAATCACATCCTGCTGTGGGACCAGGGTTTTCCCACCCCCTTGTTACTGCACAGCCTGACCCCCACAGTCCCTCTTGTGGTCTGACCTGGAGTGCCATCCCTGTGTTATCCTGCACGGCACGTGGAGTCCCCCTCCCCGGGCTGCGAATACCTGTGACGAAGATGCTGTTGTCGATCTCATGTGTCCAGCCATCTTCAAAGGCTGGAAATCCCTGCCCGACCCACCACCCACGGTGTAAAGAGAAGGCAGACGAAGCAATGGCTCTCTCCTTGTGAGCTCAGTCTTCCCTCAAACCTGCTCCTGTCCTGGATTCCCCATCCTTGGGGTAGCTCCCTGGTCCACCCCCCACAAGATCAGACCAGCTCCCCAGGGCTCTCCTCCTCCCCCATCTTCCTCACCCCCCGCACAGTAGAAGCCTAACTCAGAAGATGCTCAATTCCTGCACCTTCCAACTAAAGGATTCTCCCTTGAGTGGCTTCCTGGGGACAACCCCAAGCCTTGGAGTTCTCTGCCTGAGCGTGCCTTAGTACAGCTGGCCTTGGACCAGGCCGGACGGTGCAGGCTACCACTGTGATTTGGGGTGAATGCCTGCTTTTGTACCTCTGGCATCCTGGCCATGCTCTGGAGAGACTGGAGACTGCATGGGTAGGGTCAGTCACATGAGGATGCCAAGCCTGCGGTACAGACGCCCAATAAAGACTCCAGGTAGAAGGCTCAGGGGAGCCCCCTAGTTGGAAATACTCCATACATGCTGTCACAAGTCATTGTCCACAGACCTGACTGGGAGAGGACACCTGGGATTTGCCCCGTTCCCTCCACACTCCCATCCAGGATCCTTTCCTTTGCTGATTTTAATTTGCTTTCTGACGCTGTAAATAACCATAATACACCACGGCGCGACAGCTCTTCTGAGTTCTGAGTCCTGTTACAAAATCGTTGAGTCTGAGGGTGGTTTGGGGGACCACTGACACCCTCCACCATACTGGATCAGCTTCCAAGGACTCATCTCCCTTGAGTCCCCCACAACACAGGGGACCCTTCCTTCTCTGCTCAGTCTTCTTCAGGCTTCAGGGTGCCCCCAGGATGAATGGGTGATGTTCTAGTGCCACCTGCCGTGTGTGTGTCTGGTGCCACTTGCTGCCAGCTCCACTCAGAGCTGCGTGGATGGTGTCTATCTCACAGGTTGCTGTCCCCTCCAAGGGTGGACCCAAACCTGCCCCATCTCTCTTCCCACCCACCTCCTTCTGTGTGCCCCTGGGGAACCTGTGTGGGAAGACATCTGCAGACACTGTCCGTGTGCTCAGGGGAGCAGGAGGCAAGACCCCTGCTCCATGCCCGTCTTTGCCCTACAGCCCCAACACACCTCAGGACCCAGGTGGGCAGAGATGACGAGGCTCTAGCTTGGGCCAGTTGAGTTCTGAGCTTCCAGGTGCCCTGTGTCTAGAAAGGTGGGAAGATGCCAGAACTCGGTGTGTACTCCATTTTACTAGGGGTAGGGATGGGGCGGGGCACTCAGGAGTTGGCCACCATGGTATCCTCGATCCACTTCCGGTAAACTGCCACCTTGGTATACAGGGCAGGTCGTTTGGGCAAGGCACAGGGATCACCGCCCCATGACGTGAGACCTTGCAGCACACCATTACAGATGAGTGGGCCCCCCGAATCACCCTAGGGGTTGGAGGGACAGAGAGGGAGAAAGGTCAGTCCAGATTCTGCGTGGGAAACCCCATTTCTCAGACGGGGACTGGCAGATTGCCAGTGGTCTAGAATTAGCAGCCCCCCACTCCCTTCCCTTGAGAGATTGAGGGAGGGACTGTCTCACCCCACAGGTGTCTTTGCCACCCTTCCAGCGCCCAGCACACAACATGAAGTCTGTCACCTTCTCAGTGTAAGCTCTACTACAAAAGTCATTGGGCATGAGGCTGAGGTCCACACACTGCAGAGTCTCTGGGCTCAAGACTACGGGGAAAACCAGGAGTGTAGCCAGACCCGGGCCCAGGCTCCTGCCTGCGGCCCAGGCCTCCAGTCCGCCCAGACCTACATTTCTCTGGTTTTATGCTGCCCCAGCCGGAGGCCAAGCAGATGCTCCCCACTTCTGGCTCCTGGGTGGGCAGGGGCAGGACCTGCACGGCGTCCGTGATCTGGACAGGCTTGAAGAGGTGCAGCAGCATCAGGTCATGGCTTCTGTCCTGGGAGCCCGGCTCTGAGGTCTTCTGATGGCTCACCTTGTAGAGCGGGTGCGGGAAGGCATGGTTGACCTTGATAGACTGGGACGTGCTCTCGTCAGTGAACAGGTTGTGACGACCCAGAGAGACCTGGATATCGCTAGGGAAGTAAAGGGATGGAGGGAGTGAGGGGAAGAAGGCGGGGAGCACGGGGGGTCCCCAAAGAGAAAGTGAGATGGAGAAAGCCAAAGAGAAGAGGAGAGACAGCAAAATGAGAAGGCGGGAGAGGGGCGCAGGGTAAGGGGGAGAGCAGGGAGCAGAGGGAGCGGGCAGTGAGAGGAGGTGGAGGCCTGGGAGCCGCTCAGCTGCTGAAGGGCTGGCCAGGGCCCCACGGGACAGGCAGGCAGGCACAGAGTCCAAGGTCGGCCCCTCCCCCTGCCCCTCCTCCTGCTCCCTCAGTTGTCCTCCCAGCTCCAGCTCAGCCCCTCCGTGTTTCCCAGGGCACTGGTGGGCCTGCAGGGAGGGGCAGGGCTGGGCGAAAAGCCCCTCCCAGGCACAGGGGTTGGGGTGCATGCCTGCCTTTTCTCTGGGTGCCCCTCACCCCCCCACCCCCGGAATGGGGCCAGTAGTGATGGGGAGAGGGATGAGCTGAAGACCTGAGAAAGCGAGAGGGGCAGAGACATGGAGGGGAGATAAGAAGTGACCAGGATGACAGCAGACACCCACACATGGACAAGAGTTGGGGGACAGGGAAGAGAGGGAGACAGAGACCAGAACACAGCCCCACAAGGAACAGCCAGATACTGAGAGATGCAGAGAGACAATCCCATGGGGGAGACGCAGAAAGAGGCCGGGCAGCCACAGACAGGGTGGCCCAGCCCTGGCTCTGGCCCTCCCTAGGCCACCTGGATCGGCACCATCCTCTCTCTCAGTGCCAGGCCTTGCATCGGGCTGTCTGGGGAGATGTCCGGCTGTTGATCCCTGTGGGGCACAAAAGCCCCCTCCCAGATTCCCAGGCCCCACTCACTTCTTTTGGATGGGCTGCTGGGGATGGGAGCCCAGGTCTCACGCAGGCCGGGTGGGTGCTCTGCTACACCCCCAGCCCCCTACTCACTCTCTGATGCAGTGGGCAGCAGTGAGCACCCACTGGGGGTGCACCAGGACGCCCCCACACACTGGAATGCCATCATAGAACACAGCCGCCTGCCAGGGCTGGGAGTGCTTCTTACACTCCCAGCCGCCTATGATCCGAGACTGGATGCGGGGCGCAGCGCCTGCAGAGAGGGAGAGCCAGCAGGGCTGGGGCTCAAAGGGATGAAGGGGGCAGAGGACCAGGCCTGGGGATTCAGGGTCGCAGGCAAGGGGTACTGAGAAGGGACTGGAGCTCAAGATCATTCCCTGGGTTTGTAGGATGGTGTTCCTGACTAGGGAGACCTTTTGCTCTGAAAGCAGAGCAGACCCCAGGGCTCAGGGTGGGAGGTTCTCAAACAGCATCCGGAGCAGGAAGTGGGCCTGGGGTCAGGTCATATGGGGTGATTTGGGGCCTTGGGAGTTGGGGGATAGTGGCACAGATTCTGGGAGGGTAAGTGTCTCTAGAAACCAAGGAAAAGCTCCCCATGGGAGAGGAGGTTTGGGAGAGCTTGAGGGAATGGTTTGGGTTTTCCAAGTTTTGAAAAGATGCAGATATAGGGAATCAGTTCTGGGGTAACTGGCAGCAGTGGCTGGTGGTGCTTCATGCCAACCGCCCCCCGCCCACCCATTGATGAGGATCTGGGACAGAGTCAGGCAAAGAGGTGAAATTTTCAGAGCTGTGAGATTGGGGGCCTATTTGCTGTCTCAGGCCATAAAGCCTGGCTCTGGGAATGAGCAAGGGTACCTGATGGAATCTGAGTTTCCCAGGAGCAGGATTGGGGGACTCAGGGTTAAGGGTTCTTTGCCAGGTGAGAAAAGTCAGCAGCATTTGGTAGGATCAAGGGGTTTGAGAGGGAGACCAGTGACCTCCGGCATCATTGAGAAAGGTCCTTGGAAGAGACAGAGACAGATGGCCCAGGATCCACCCCTTTAGAAAAGTGGCTGGTGGCAAGGAGTAGACCACATGAAGAGGAGACCTTTCTGGGGCTCCTGGGAGGGAGCGGGGACCTGTGGCAGGTTTAGCCACAGAGAGGGCTCAGAGGTAGGATTAAAGGTGGGACTGTGGGCTGGAGAGACAGGCTGGGAGTTGGGTGGGGTAGAAGGACTCTTGGGGGTGATAGTCAGAGCCCCTCCCCCTCCTGGATTCCCACCGTCTCACCAGTCCCCCACAGGGACAGGACGAGGCACAGAACCAGGAACCACATGGTGACAGAGGGATCCAGGGGCAGGTGGAAAGCTTGGGACTGAGGAACTCCCCGGGGAGGCTTATGAAGTCTTCAGTCCCCCAAGACCCACCCCTGCTGCTGGGGGCCAGAACCTCCTCCACACCATGTACCCTGGAAGGGGTGGAGCACCTAGTATTTGTTGTTCTGGATGCATTTCCAGGGCCCTAAGCCAGGTGGGGCAGGGCCTGCAGCCCACAGAGACTTGATCTACATAGGGAAGAAAAGAGAGACCCAGGGTAGACAGAAACCGGGAGTAGGCCTGACCCTCAACACAAAGCTCCATGTGCCTGAACCTTTGCACCCCAAGACCCAGTGTCCCCTCAAATACCATCGCCATGGGTTATGAGTCTCCCTGATCCCATGCTACGCTGAGCCAAGATGCTAACCCTCTGACTTCTTATGTCCCTGCAATAGAAGCCTTGGATTCCGAACTTGGATCATTATACTTCCACACCCAGAATCTGGGTCCCTAAATCTACTATTGCTCTTATGATAAACCTTATGGTCCTATAGCTTTGCCTGCCAATCCGGAAATACAAGTCTCCTGGACTGAGTTCCTTAGCACTTCAAAATCCAATGTCCTCCAAATGATGTGGAGTGGAGTTCTCATGACCCCTTCTCTCTCTCTCTCTCTCTCTCTCTCTCTCTCTCTCTCTCTCTCTCTCTCTCTCCCCCACTCTCTCCATATATACACAGCCTCGTGCTCCAGCTCTGGACGCTCAATCTGCACATCAGGGATTCCTGTTGACACGCCCTCCCAGGCCAAGAGCATCCCCCTGCAAACCCCAACATCCTCTCCTCCATAGCACATCTCAGCCTCAGGAGCCAGGCTTGTGCACCTAAGATTAAGTGGCATTTAAAATCGCATTTAAAATCACAGAAGAGAATCAATAACGAGAGCCCTGCCAACTTCACTGACACCTTGTAAGACTTCCTAAAGTTCCGCCGGGTGGGTCACAGCGTGTGCATCCAGCCCCAGCTGTGTCTCAGGAACTTGATAGAATCTTTCAAGGTACAAGTAAATTCCAAGCGCTGTGAGGGTGACGGGAGAGGGTTTCAGACAACCACAATTAGGACCTAAAGACAGGGATGGGGGGATGAGCTCAGCAGGGGCCTGACCCTCCACACACAGATCCAGGGTTCCCTGAAATCATCCTGTGAAAGGAAATCTGCCTCTGCTTGAGTCAGGACCCCTGGATCTACTGTCCCCAAGCCTATCCAAACCCCATCCAAACCCAGCCCAAGCCCGTTCAGCACACCCGATCCGACCGCAGTACACTCCTCAGCCCAACTTACCTGATTCAACCAAACTGCCTCATCTCCCCACATCTGAAAGGAATCCAGACTCATCCCACACCACCCCCGTCTGTGCCTGCTTCCATCTCCAAAACCAGAAAGCACTCGTGTCCCCAAGCCAGTCCCCACACAGTTCCCAGTCAACCTCAAAACAAGCCCACTTCCACCCAGGCCATCCCGAGCACCCGGACATCCTTGGTCCCCAACCTCACAAAAGCACAGTCTCATCCCCACCTCTGACCCAACCCCAACCTACCTCCACTCTCACTGATCCTCAAGCTCCAGCCTCAAACTGGCCCAGTATTTCAGGTGGCCAAAGAAAACCAAGCATGGCTGCATCCTAACTTGAGAACGTGCCCACACCCATCCCAGGCCTCCCTCAGCTCTGACAGCACAGGGCGCCAGCATTCTGATGGTTTGTAATTTTTTAAATTTTTTATTTAGAGATAGGGTCTTGCTAGGTTGCTTAGGGCCTGGCTAAATTGCTGAACTGGCCTTGAACTTGCAATTCTCTGGCCTCAGCCTCCAGACTCACTGGAATTGCAGGAGTGCACCACCACACCCGGCCCTGGCAAGTCTTTGATGTGGCTGAGATAGCTCTGATTTGGGCACAATTCAAGGGATCTGGGAGACCCTGGGGAGGACAGAGGAACTGGAATAAACCCATCAGTGCAGGCCCCTCTTCCCTCTGCCCAGAAGCCCTTGAGGTTTCCTCATGGCAACATTGGGCCATTCGCAGGCAGGCAGCACACATAGGCAGGTTGAGCTCACCCTCAGGCCACGCTTGGTCCTCCATGCCTTTGGAGATCTGGAGAGGGTCCCATTGCCCTCACCCCAGACCCTGGGCCAATGGTTTCAGCCTGCCTCTCTCCTGATATCTAGAGTATCAAGCCACACACACCTGGAACTCAGCCCATCAGGTTCCAGCCCTCTCCCCTCTGGAAGTGGACCCCCTAGGCCATTCCCACCCCGTACCTCAGGACACGAGGCCTTTCCAGTCTCATTCCTCAGGGGCCTAAGGGTCCAGAGCCCAGCCCCTCCTGACCCTGGGGCTTGCCCTCCAACCCCTTCCTTCTTCAGAACTCAGGAACCCACCCAAACCCAGCCACATCCCCCCGGGATTCTGAGCCCCACCCTTATTCTGGGTTCGCCAGTGGCTGCCCTCAAAGGGGTCAGGAGCTGGACCTGGAACAGTGGTGAGGGGGCAGAAGTGGGATGAGAGAGACAGTGCTTGGCCCCAGGCTGCTGAGGCTGCTCTGTGGGAGGCAGGAATGTGCGTCCTGGAGGACATGTCCTGCCTGGAGGAATGTGCGTCCTCTGTGCTCAAGCATGAGCATCTCCCCCACCTGGACTGTCTTCCCAGGACGTTTCCCCAGAGCAGGGAGCCTGGCCAGATCCTGTCTCCCTCAGATCTGGTTCTTACTGTCCTGGGTAATAAAGATACCATCTCTCTTACAGCAGACTTGTGTACTGTTTGGGATAATAAATAAATGTCTCTCTAGGCAGGTCTGTTTTCAGCCCCAGATAATGAGGACATAACTCCGTCAGGGACACAGGCTGGGCGGGTTTGCAAGCTGCCCACATAAGATTAAAGATTCTGTACCCAGGGTCCTCGCCAGTGGCACAAACCACCGCTGCAGAGAAGCTACCTGCACTGCTCTGACCTCGGAGCACCTCTCAGGATGTGTGGGTCAAAGTGAACGGAAGTGAACATGAAGCAGGTACCACCCTGCCCCATGTGCCGTGGGTAATAAAGTCCTACGACCAAGAGGCTCCCGTACTTGCCAGCATCTGTGAAACCGCAGCAGACTTTCTCTTTGCAGTTAGTAAAACCTTTCAGAGTATCTGCCAAGCATTTGGGCACTGAGGCTGCACCTGCAGGGGAGGTCCGAAAGGTCCTCAGCGGGCGCAGTGCACAGGGAGAGACAGCGTGCAGAGAGGGTATCGTGGGGAGGTCTGAGAGCAGCACTGTGGGAGAGTCAGGGGCAGGAGAATATGAAGTCACCTCCGCCTTCTCCAAGGCAGAGAGAACAAACCATCATTAGTTTCTCTGCAGGTGATGACTACTCATCCTCACTAAGGACCCCTGGATCCAGAGTGACCTTGACCTCCTGGGCACCCTCTCTGACTCCCTTCCTTTATCAAATGATGTCAGTAGTGCCCACTCCAGAAGGATGCTGTGAGTGTTCACGAGTGCTAGGGTTTGGCCTGGCACAGACTGTCA
>JAJEJO010002623.1:3756-21117 GCA_020662805.1 Glaucomys volans
AAGAAAGGAAATAATAAATATCAGAAACTAATGAAGTTGTAAACAGAGAAACAATAGAGAAATCAATTAAAATAAAAGGTTCTTTTAACTTTCTATGAAGTTTATAAATTGCCATCTCGAATTATTACAATAAAAGATAAAAGAATAGGAACGAAGGGGGAAAATATCACGATAGATTCTTCGAACATCAATAGGATGATAAAGGAAATACTATAAACAACTTTATGCCAATAAATTCACTCGCATAGATTAAGTGGATAAATTTTTGAAATATACAAACTACCAAGGCTCATTCAACAAGATTCAGATTTCATGCCTAAAAAATAATAACAACAGAAAAATAGAAAATAGAAAAGAAGTGAACACTTCCCATGTTTTTTTTAAGAACCCAGCATTATCCTGATAGCAAAACCGGACAAAAACCTTATTTTAAAAATCAGGCCGGGCACTAATCCCAGTGGCTTGGGAGGTTGAGACAGGAGATCTTCAGTTCGAGCCAACCTCAGCAACTGCAAGGCCCTAAGCAACTCAGTGAGACTTGTCTCTAAACAAAATACAAAATAGGGCTGGGGATGTGGCTCAATGGTTGACTGCCCCTGAGTTCAATCTCTGGTGCTTCCCCCCGTCCCCACCAAAAAAATGACATAAATTCCTTTAAACAAATAAGTAAAAATTTTTAACAAAATATGAGCCAATGAAATTCAGCAATGCCTAAAATGGATAATACATAAGGATAAGTGGGGTTTACCCTAGAAATGCAAGGTTAGTTGAAAATTTGAATTCTATCAGTATTACTCACCCTATTTATAGATCAAATCAAACCAAATAAAAACAGAAAATAAGAATTGATCACCTCAGGAGATTCAGAAATAGCATTTGACAAAATTCAACTAAGCTTAATTAAAAAAAAAAAAAACAGAACAAAACAAAAACTTTCAACAAACTAGAAACAGGAGAATCTTGTCAACTTGATAAAGGTCTTCTAAGGAAATTCTGTAGCATATGGAATGGTGAAATATTGAATACTTATTCCTGAGATTGAAAACAAAGCGGGTGTTTGCTCTTATCACTTCCATTCACGTTGGAAGTCTTAAACCAGGTGCAAAAAAGCAAGAAAAGGAAATTTTAAAAACCCTACAGAATGGCAAGGAATAAACTGCCTTTATTAACATACTATATAGAAAATTCCTGAGAATCTACCATAGAGGGACTCATATCTAAATTTATAAAGATGGCAGGGTAGATGGTCATATATAAAAATCAAACTATTTTCATATACTCTTACTGAACAAATGGATGTTGAAATTACAAAAGCAGGATAATTTCCAATGACATTGAAAATCATGTAGTATTTATGTATGAATCTAACAAAATTTGTAAAACACACATATATATATATAGGAAACTTTAAAACATTGATTAAAAATTTTTAAAAACCCTTGAAAACAAAGAGATATATCATGTTCGTTGATTTAATAACTCGATATTGTTAAATTTGACAATTATCCTGAAATTAAACTATAGATTCTCAGAAGGAAACAACTACTGATCAAAAAATGTGAATCCTTCACTTTTATTCTTTTTCAAAATTACTTTGGTTAACCTCAGTTATCTGCTTTTCCATATAAACTTTAGAATTTCTTTTGAATTTTCCAAAAATGTCTAAAGGAATAAAACTTAAAAATAACACAGAAGAAAATATTCTTGACCTTGAAGGAAGAAAAGATTTCTTAGAGAGGAAATACACAATCCACTAAAGAAGAGAAAGCCTTTTTTCTTAATGGAAAATAACTGAAGCATTTTATAAATGGCATTGGCATTGAAAATGCAGAATGGTATTTCCTAGAAAATGATTTGGAAGTTTGTGATAAGGTTAAACATATACTCATGTGATTCAGAATTCCTTGTCCTAGACATTTATTTAAGAAAAAAGAAAACTTATTGAAAACGATATACATGATAAGGGTTTAACGTTCAAAATGTTTAAGAAACTCCTAAAAACTCAAAAGAAAAAAATAAACTGATTAAAAATTGGGCAAAGGACCTGAATATACATCTCACTGAAGAATTCATACAAATAGCCAATGGGTATATGAACATCATTTAACATCATTAATCAAGAGGGAAATACAAATCAAAACAATGAGACTATCAACTCACACCTGTTACAGTGGTTATTCTCCAAAGGAAAGACAGGAAAGGGAGAGAAAGGGAGAGGGTGGAAGGGAGAGAGAAAAGGAAGGAAAGAAAGAAGAAAGGGAGAGAGAAAAAAATAAGGTCAGATGATGGGAAGGAGAGAAGAAAGGAAGGAAGCCAGGACAAGTGTTGGTGAAGTTGTGGAGAAAGGAGAACCTTTGTACACTGTTGGTGGGAATATAAATTATTCAACCACTATGAAAGATGGAATGAAGTTTGCTTAAAAAATTAAAAATAGAGCCAGTCGTGGTAGTTTATGACTGTAATCCCTGCCACTTTGGGAGGCTGAAGCAGGAGGATAGCAAGATACAGACCAACTCAGTGTGACTCTGTCTCAAAATAAAAAATAAAAAAAGAATAAAGAATGTAGCTCAGTGGTAGAATTCTTGCCTACCATGCAAGAGGCCATTGGTTTGATCATCAATAACACACACACACACACACACACACACACACACACTACACTTACCACCTAATCCAGTAATTCCACACCTAGAAACGTATCCTAAATAACTAAAGTGAGGATCTCACACAGATTTTTGTATCCCATGTTTTTTGCAGCATCATTCATAATAACTGAGATATAGACACAACATCAATGTCCATCAATGGGTGATTAAAGAAAATGTGGTGTACATAATGTGGAAGATTTTTTTAAAGGAAATCTTGCTTTTTGTGATAACATATTGAACTAGAGAACACCATGCTGTGTGAAATAAGTCAGACACACAAAAATAAGCATTGAATTATCCCACTTATATAAAGAATCCAAAATAGTCAAACTTCTACAGGAGAGTGGAATACTGATTACCAGGAACTTGGGGGAGGGGCATGGAAGGCTTCAAAGGGTACAAAGCTTTAATTATGC
Organism: Glaucomys volans; assembly: GCA_020662805.1. Classification (NCBI taxonomy): domain Eukaryota; kingdom Metazoa; phylum Chordata; class Mammalia; order Rodentia; family Sciuridae; genus Glaucomys; species Glaucomys volans. The sequence goes on from JAJEJO010002623.1 coordinate 6,821, forward strand.
AAGATGAATAAGTTCTGTAGATCTATTCTACCGTACGGCATATAGTTAGCAATACTGTATTGTATAGTGTTGTTTAAAAGAAAAAAGATTTTAAAATTTATTAAATGGAAAAAAACAATAAATTGGGTTCAGAAAAGAAAGCAGTTGGAAATGATGGACAAATTAATTTATAGCCCTGATTGTGGTGATAGTCTCATGGATATGTACTAATTTTCAAATTCATTAATTTGTATAAATAAATGTGTACATCCTTCCAGCAATTTGTTTAGATCTGAAATGTCCCACAAAGGTTCATGTATTAAAAGCCTGAACCCTAGACTGTGGCGCTACTGGGAGATGGTAGAAGCTAGTGTGGAAGGATGTTAGATCATGAGGGAAAAGGGTGCCCTTAGAGGAGATAGCAAGGCCCAGGCCCTTTCTTCCCTCTTTTCGCTTCCTGGCCACCATGAAGTGAACAGACCTCTTCCACCTCATGCTCCTGCCTAGATGTGTCATGCCACCACAGGCCCAAAACAGCAAGGTCCAAGGGTCGTGGACTGAACCTCCAAATGATGAACCAAAGTAAACTTTTCCTCCTGAGCAAAGGTTGAGTATTTTGTCTCAGTGACAGAAAGCTAACATAATTCATACCTCAATAAAGTGAGTTAAAAAAATAAGCACAAGAAGTTGTATTGATAGGAAACATCAGCATAGAAAAAGATTAATTGTATATGTTTGTAAATATTGAACCCATAAATGATAGCTAAAAGACTGTTGAGGTATATTTAATTTCTAGAATTGATAATAGGAAGGATATGCAGATTACAATATGCTACATGATGTTGTCATTGGCAATATGGTATTAGGATAGATGGGCTCCTAGGAGTGAAGGTAATGGCTAGATATACTTACAAGCAAAATGAGCCACATAAATCTAATAAATGAAGAGCTAATTTTCTTCTCAAGCAAATATTTTGGTGGGCTCCATGCTTATGTGGGAAGTATCCAGTACACATGGATACTTCCATGTGTATTATACGTGTATTATATGTGTCATTTTCTTGTTTTTGTTTAGAATCTCTTCAACTAGGACCTTCATTCTTAGTAAGACCATCCCCAGGTGAATGATTAAATAAAACTTAGACCATTCCATTTCTATAGGCTAAAAATTATAACAGAGAAAAAATATAGTTCACTTAAATTTTGCACAATGGCATGAGAACTTCTTCAGTGCTTATTGCTTCGAAAAGACTGTTAGAATCTAGAAGAAACCCACATTTAAAATGGAGAATAGAAATTTTGATTACAAGTATTTGTTTTTCAATTATCTCGAGTTCCAAAGGAGAGAAAATTAATCTCAAGGATAAAGAAATAGTGTGCAGGTCATGTTTATTAAACAGAGAAATTTTCTGTTTTTATTTTATGCAATTTGGAAGCACCCTTTACATACTTTGTTTATGCTAATTATAACATAAATCTAGCAATTCTTTGAAAATAGATCTTCGATTCTATGCTTAGTAAAGACTGCTAACATTTATGTAATCATTTGACATATAGTAATTGAAAATTTTTGCTGGTTGAGGCTGGAATGTTTAAGCACACTTATTTAGTTTACAACTTAAGGGAGATGCATACATTAAAAATATCACAGAGGGGATATAGCTCAGTTGGTAGAGTGCTTGCCTGTCAAGCACAAGGCCCTGGGTTCAGTCCTCAGCACCTCAAAAATACATATATGTGTGTGTGTGTGTGTGTGTGTGTGTGTTATATTTAATTATCATGATGAAAAATGGTACAAGAAATGCAAGGTGGTCTTATATGCCTATAACAGGGAAATTTTATCTCAAGCAGGGGATCAGGCAAGTTCTCTCAAAAGACATTTAAACCAAGATGACCTGAAGGAGCGTCTAATTATGTGAAATTTAGAGGGAGGAGCAGAATCTGCAGAGTAGGCAGACTATGCCACATGAGTAGATGTGTAACAAGCTCATATCCTGAAATAAACCAGTGTTGATAAAACTGGTGAGTGGGAAGAGAGCAATCTGAAATCACAGCAAAGTGATATGCAAAATAAATCCCAAAATTTGGATATGAACATGAAAATAAGCATTATAAATCTACTAATGTCACAGCATAGAGTTCATCAAAGAATAATACTGTAATTATATACAGTTGCATCATGATTCTCTAAATATTTTAAACTTTGGTACAGGTGAAAATACTAGAAAAATTCAGTAATAACTGGGATACTGTACAAAGGGATACTTTATAGCAAAAATTCCTATGATTATTATAATATAAACATCTTAGCATCCTTTTGTATTTTATAGTCTATTACACTGTACTCTCAATTGCATGTTAATTTATTTTTTGCTTATGTGTGCAAAGTTTATTTCTCCAACAAGTGTAAGCTCCTGAAAGACAGAAGTTTGTCTTCTGCTTCTTCTATTCAAAAACATATAAAAATATATATTTTATGTCAGTTAATTAGAAAATCCTATTGACTTGAAATATTTCACCTATGAATATGAATCTGAATCTCACATGAACCTCAGGCTCACAGCTTGCCAGGATTTCCCATAGAAAAGGTCAATGTTTGAAAAACTGCAATTAAGAACAACCATAACAACTTCCCATATCAGATCAAGAATCCCTGGCATTGCATTTTATTTTGTTCTTTGAGACTGTGAACAATAATGGCAGGCCATCTAATGTAGTAAGAACAACAAGACTTTTCCTAGGGTTTAAACTTCACATAAGGTAACAGGCAGAACGTTTACTTTTTTCCCCTCAATATGACCTCAGAAATTCTATTTCATATATTGGCATAATAAAAATTGAAAAGAAAAATGCACAATGAGAGGGAAGTACATATCACTTTTCACCTCTCTTTCTATATGACACACAGCTGACTGAATCCATACCTCCTCCATACCTCTCATGTCAACTTCTTTTTAATTTTATGAGCTAACCCAATTATCTGTCAATAAATTCTTTGGGGTTTTTTTTTTTTTTTTGGTCAACAATCTTACCATTGCATTAATTATGTATTCTTTCTCATTGATTCTCTTTTCAACTCAAGCCCAATTGTTCTAATTAAAATAATTTTAAACATTCTCATCTCTTACCCAATAAAACACTTTTTCAGAAATCAAGTTTTGTTAATTGTTAATTCTGTTAACTGAGATTGGGAGAACACGTGAGAGGACAAAGGCAGAATTAAAATAGTGACTGAAAAAGAATCCATAACTGTTAACCACATGTTTTTTCTGAAAAGTATTTGTATTACTAATTGATATTAAATATTTTTAGATGTTAGCCTTAAAATCTTATTTAAAAATTAAATAATTACATAAAGTGCTATTAGTTGCAATAAATTTAAATATATAATAAATACTAGTTCTCTCTTTCTCTCTCTGTATCTACATCTACATCCTATCTATACTTCATGCACACAGTCTGTGCTTATGTACATAGTATAGATGCCAAACGTGCAATTTGCTCTGCAGTTTCTGGCAAAATAACAAAATAAGTAAATATGTATTTTTAAAACAGTTTTTTTAGTAAGCAGTCAATGTTTTTCCTGTTTGATTGTCTGGTATAAAGTTTGTATTTTAGTGGTATTTTGCAATTCGGTTGAGAGGGAGGAGGTGTGACTAAGATATAAATGTCCTAGATAAAAGAGATCAACAACGTTCTAATTTACAACTCATAATCTGCATATTTAATAAACAACATTAGCATGTCCCAGAATCTGTCCACCACATCACTGAAGGGTCATGTGAGAGATAATGAGCAGGTTAGAATTCTCCATTCAAAGAAGTTTAAAAACCTCTCATTCTTGTAATTTTCCCCTCTAATACTGAGTTGCCTTAACTTGAGTAATTAAATAAACACACAATTCAAATGTTATTTCAAAAGATTAATATTTTTTTCAAATAATCAGTTTTTATTTGTTAAAGGTCTGAGTGTCCATTAAGTGGTTCATTGATACTTAAAGTTACCTAGGACTGAGGGTGTAGTTCAATGATGGTGTGCTTACTTAGCATGTATGTGGCCCTGGGTTCACAGCTGTAGGCATAGTGATAGCCATATTTCATTAAGTATACTAGGATTTGGAATCTTGTTTTCATATATTTTCTCCTATGCAGTTCAAGCAGTTAAATATTATAAATGCAGTATTAGCTTCCTCAACATCAGCATATGAATCAAAGAAAATGCAATTCTAATAAATAGGTTCCATTCTAAATAATGTTTATGTCAATTATTCTAATGCATAGATAGCATATAATTCAAGCAGATATTCCAGTTCCAGTCGCCCAGAACAACTCTTAATACATGCTTATGTGTATTATTTAAATTTTATTAAATCACTTCCAGGACGGCAATCATGAATATTGAGCACTTTATTCTTATTGGTTGAGAGATATGAACATTTCAGTGCTTTCCAAATTCTAGATTCACTTCAAGTGGGTGTGTGTTTGTCTCTGTGTGTGTGTGTGTGTGTGTGTGTGTGTGAGTGCAGGGTGATGATTAACTTTGACCTTGGTCTTATTCATATGAGAAGTAGTGACTAGCTCAGCTTATTCAAGTTGGTTAGTGAGGTAAAAATATACTATGTTCATTGATAACAAACTGAGACTTTACCTTAGCCATTAAAAGTTTCAACTAATTGACAGCTTTAGAGAAAATAGAACCCCGTTCTACAAATAAACACTGCACTGCTAAAAAACCTGATTCACAGTGCATAAGTTTGTGATTTAAGAGAGCAGTTAATAAGTCATATCTTCCAGGTTGCCACAATTTAGTTACAAGTAATGTTCAATGTTCTTTTAAAAGCTGCTGTCAGCAAGAGGAAGATGGCAACTGACTAAATGAGCTGAAATGAGGCAAAATTAATGCTTTTGTCAATTTTGAAGAAATAGAAAGTACTGACGAAACTCTTGCTGCTCTGACTGGGAAAAGGAGTAAAGAACATAGGAGCAATCCTAAAAAGAATTAATTGCCACAAAAAGAATGAATTATGAATTGCAAGGAATCTAAGGCTGTGTTCTCTAAAGAGAACACATTTCTTGAGGTAACTAGTAAAAATAATTTTGCTGAGAAAAGATGAAGACACTTATCTCAACTATTTTATTTATTTATTTATTTATTTATTTATTTATTTATTTATTTATTTTTGGTGGGGTATGGTACCAGGAATTGAACCCAGGGGCATTTGACTACTGAGCAACATCTCCATCCCTTTTTTCATATGTATATTTTTTATTTAGAGACAGAGTCTCACTGAGTTGCTTAGTGCCTTGCTAAGTTGATGAACTCTTGATCCCTCTGCATCACCCTCCTGAGCAACTGGGATTACAGGCATGAGTTACCCGCTCCTGGCCTCACCTAATTTATATAACAATATTCCAAATATTCAATTAATTCATATTTAATTAATTCATATTCCATTAATTCATATTTCTTAAATAATTGATATGATGTAAAAACTATGAAAAAAATAAATTGATCTTTCCTTTACCTAGCAGAAATGGTGACCAGTATGCCCTAAAGCAACTGAAGTTTAAGAATGGTGATGAAGGTATGATCAAGCACTAGTAACCCCCAAAGGTTAAGATGATCATGGAAGGATGAATGAATAGAGGAGGAAAAGATAGTCAGTAGGGTCATAATGGGGCAGGAAATGCTTTACCAGTATAGTAGAGAGGAGACCTAAGGTGATGCCTTTGATGGAATTTCAAGGTGCTATCTACACTAATATGTCAAACTCAGTCCTCAGCAGGTCTCTGAACCTGTTCAGATTTACACATATGATTGAAATAATGAGTTCGGTGTGGAAGATGGAGTCTAGATAAATGATCTGATTTTTAATATATTTTCAAAAGCCTCTATCAAGAAGAAACTGCAGGTTCCTTTACTTTACATAGCTTCTCTTGTGATTTGACACTGATGTACTACACTGTAGGCCTCAGACATTGTAGGTGCTTGCCTGTTCAAGTCTATTTGAATGATTATGAAAAGGAAACTGTGCGGAGCAAATATGAAGAGTCTGTCAATGGTTATGAGAGGGGAATATATAAGAGCCAAAACAATTGTTTGACACCTTGTTGATCAAATAATGAATTGAATTTGGTTTTCCTTATTACTTGTGGTAGTAGTTAAGCACATCCTATCCTGTTTTGCACTGGATTTTTTTTTTTCTATTTTCAGGAGTTAATTCTTGCCAGTTTGCTCTATCTTATCTCACCTGTCAGAATGTATCTTTGAGATTGTTTTACATTCCAATATCTATGCCAGAATTTTTAAGACATTAGAGAGGACTTAAATGTTGCCTTGATGTTTAGTTTTTAAAATCATGAATCCTGATTCATTTTCTAAGACATTCCACAAATTATATTCTGGGGAAAACAAAACAAACTAGGAAGATAAATTTGAACCACATAAAATTGCCTGTATATAATAAATTTTAATCTACAAACAATTTCATATGATTCTCATTTGTACATCATACTATGTATTTTCTAAAGTTGTATCTTAAATTAATGCATTTTTACTTTATATAAGATACTTAAGATGTGGGCTGGTCATCTGATGATGTCAAACTAGGAAATTTGTTAAGAGTCATAGTTTGAGCATGCACACTACTGGAATAAAACATAATGTACAGAATCTAAAACAGCAAATAGAAACATATTCTAATGGTCTTTAAATTGGATTTTGAACTTGGATTTTGAGTATGTCTATAAAGTGCTAACATTTTACAATGCCTTAATGACTGTATGATTCAAAAATATGAAAACTCTCTTGCTATTTTCCCCTGTATATCCAACCCTGCAGTACTCCAAAGATAAGCTATCCTTTTAAAAGACTACTACAAATAGTCGTTGCAAGCTGTGGAGACTTGTCTTCCTTTTCAAGACACTGGCTCCCATGTTGTCTTCCTACAGTCATCCAATGATGGGGAGAAGTTCTATTTAGATTTTATCAAGGCTTCTTCAAGCATAATGGGAAACTACATCAGTATCTAATGTTTTAAAGACATATTTCATGAATGTAGCTTTCATTTGTTTATAAATAAACAAGAATGGGTCATAGAATGTTAACATATAAACTGAAAATCTACTTTTTAAAAAGGTAGCAGTTAAAGAAGTTAAATAACTTTTTTTTTTTAAAAAGTACAAAATTTTATCTCATCATATTTATAATTCACATCTATTTGTCTAATTGCTTATGTTTGCTTTCAGATTGTAAAAACACTATAAAAGTAGTGACAATGGTCCAGGGTTGTGGCTCAGTGGCAGAGCACTTGCCTAGCATGTATGAGGCACTGGGTTCGATCCTCAGCACCACATAAAAATAAATAAAATAAAGGTATTGTATCCATCCACAACTGAAAACATTTTTTTAAAAAAAGTAGTAACCATATGTTTGTTGTGTTCTCATACATGTGTATTCTTTTATATGCATTTGACATGCGTATATATATATATATATATGATGTATACACACAACAAATGGGTATATACAGTGTCTGTAGATATTTACATATGCATGTAAAATGTACTCCTAGCACAGTATAGACTAGTATAATAGGCATTTATTGAATGAATGAATGAATGAAATTTAAAATCTAGTTTATGAGCATTTATTTGATGCCTTTATCTCTTCAACAATAAATCCTCATCAGCACCAAATATAAATTTACCTGGAATAAATTCTCTATACTGTTCAGCTTTTTATTCATTGATTGAATTACTGTATCTCAAATATTTCATAGGCTTTGTTTAATAGATATGTAATGAAAAGTAAGCTTGAAATTTTCATTTACTCCTAGACTTTCCTCTTTTTTTAGTATCTGTTCTTTGGCATTAGTCAGATGTAATCATAAAGCAACATACAAATGTTGAGACTCTACATAGGACAGGCAAAGTGTTCTGCACTAGTAGTACAGAGAGCTTTCTGTTTAACTGGGGAGACAATTTGAAACAAGTAACTAAACATACAGAGAATGCCAATAGAAGTATATACGACGTGTCATGTAGGTTTGAAAGGATGGCTATGCTTCAAGAATAATTAAGATGTCAGGGCAAGAGCAAAATGACACAGAAATTTTGATTAGATTCTTGAAGGAAGTCTATGGGGTGTTACCAAATGTGAAGAGGAAGATTCATGCAGACTGGGGAAACAACACCTAAACAAGTAATTTCTCTGCCGCTGTCTTTCTCCAGTTCTGCAGATGAAAATGGAACCACATAAGTGCACTGGTCCCCACTAACAATTCTAGATTGCAAATTTCATAATTTCTTCTTCTTGCTTAAATTTTTACTGAATTCTTGTTTAAAAGTTCAGAAGTTTTGAATCTGGTACACGAAGCTCTTTATAAAGTGATCATTAGTTTCATTAGACAATTTTCAACATCAATTTGCAAGTGTATTTAAAATGTCATGGCCTTTGCCAGGGCTCTGTTGTCTCAGCCCAGAATGCATCTTTCTTTTCCTCCAACCACTTCTTACTTTTTAAAAGATGAAACTCAATTATTACATATCCAGAGAAGCTTTAATGAGATTGGGTGGGTACCCCATAACACCCTGTTTGTGCTTCTTATTTTTGATTTATCAGATTGTGCCATTAGGTGTGGCTTATTCAATTGCCTCTTGACTCCAAGGTCTACTTTCTGGCAACTGTACCTCTTATCTCAGCCTCACTTTTGGAAGGCACCAAATGTAGGTATTAATGAAAAAATTCAAGTAGTCTACATGCAGGAATAATTTAGGTCACTCATTCATGCCCTAAGTTAATGTTCTCCTTTAACTAGTGGTTAGCTCTTTGAAATCTTAGATTTGAAGTATTTGAAAGGATTTTAAAATTAATAGCTTCCTGCTTATCCACAAAAAATGATTTCAAGGTCCATTAATGGTGGCAAATGCCCCCATCCTATTTATTTACCTTAGACTCTCCCCACATTTTACAGATAAAAGTGAAATCTTGAGAGATAAGGGACTTTCCAGAAAAGTGAGCACAAAGCTGAACCTGGAATACATCTAAATATCATGCTGGTTCTCTTTCTACTTTGCCATAGTGACAGAGGTAGGACTTTTGCTAAGAAGCTACAGCACACAGGACTCATTTACTCTAGGAGACTAGATCCCCTGGGCAAAATTCCTTTACTAATGCATTCAATGAATCTTGTCTTTAGGCACAATCCATGCACTTTGGCAAATACATGTGTTAAAAACAGTACTGATCTGGAATCTAATTAGAAAGAATATGTAAAATCATCAGAACTATACACTCTGAATCAAAGCTGATGAGGTTTCAATATGGACATTTCATACATCTATAATGATACTTTCAGAGTGGAAAAGTGAGTGATTGGAGATGATACTATAAATTGGGAAGAGAAGAATCAGCTGGTTGAAAACCCACACTGCAGAATTTTGAAACAAATGAACATGAAAGATCTTAAAATTTTTTGTTAACTCTTTGAAACTGAAACTGTTAGATATCATATTTAATGAATGTTGGTTAAGCATAAAAGTAAGTTTTTTTCTATTGCAAATTTTACTTTGTTCTGCACTTATCTTGAAAAATAACAAGTATATATACTTTCTTGTATATAATTTTAAAAAATCAAAGGGAGATCATTAGAGTAGAGGAAAGGGACCAGGGAAGAGAGGAGGGGAGGCAAAGGGGAAACTGAAAAAGAAAAGTAGTGGTATTGTGCTTTAGGGTGCTGTCATGAAAGGGTCTGTAGGGAAACTTTATGCATGAAATGGACAGTCATTCAGGCTCATGCTATTATTGAAAAGTAAAATAGGGAGGGGAAGAACACATCGTTTAAGAGTGCAAGAGCTTACAGGCTTTATGTGTTTTATTTAATTGAAGACAAACTCAAATGACTGAGCAATTACAGTTGTCACAAAATCATGATTAAGACTAGGAAATTTGTGTCTGTAGCGATATAAATATCTCTTTGAGAAACAAGTTCAGACTAAGCGGGTGTTTGAATGAAATCACTCTTAAATATTATTTATTTATTTCTGACCTTAAAAAATACCTATTACCTAAATTAATATATATATATACACACATATATATATATACACATATATACATATATACACACATATATATGTAAATGTTTTTACCTTCAGGTCATTAATTGATCAATTATTTTGGAGTTTAATTATGACAAATGTCACATGGAATCTAAGTTTTGTTAGTTTAATAATTATTTATATACTAATTTTAATTATTTCATTTAAGTGATACAATAATTTCATTGCTGCTACATTTTTTAAAATTTAAAGTTCAAACAAATAAAAATTCAAATAGACTTCAATTTATTCTTTGTTGTCTCAGAAGATATTTCAATAAACAAATGTAATGAAACTTACATCAGGCTATTGAAGACACTAAAGAAATGAAATGAACTATATTAAGCACTTTATGTTCTGAAGCACAGATTTTTATGGGTTTAAATATAATACAGTTCACATATTACTACATATCATTTCCATTTCCTTTATCTAGAAAGAAAAGACAATAATGGTCCCTTTTGTTTCAAAAGTCTTATAGTGAACAACATCAACAAAAATTAAAACATAACACAAAATACAATAACACACATAAAAATAATCTTATTTTTAAAGTAATCTGTACCAGGCACCATCTTCACAGCCTGCTTAGGAGTGGCCATCATCTGTTCCCATTGACAACTCTTACTGAGAAAAGCTGAGTACTTACGCGTACATCATGGACCCGGACTGGGGTAGGTTCTATTCTGTCACCATCTGATCTATATCAGCCAGGTCAGGACTGGGAGGCTGGAAAATAATGACAGTCACTAGCAAAAGAAAAGAAACAAGTCTGGCCAGTTTAATGACCGAGTTTGGCCATCTTGATATGGTCTGATAAAAACATGATCAATTCTGTGCCAGCTGTTTCCACACAATGAACTGTAAATACCAACACAGAGAAGCTCCGAGAGTGGAGGGCTCAGGAGGCAACTGGTGATGATTCAGAGGGCCATACTTTTCCGGTTGGGGAGGTATGATCAACATTGAGGTGTGGTCCCAATTTGTTTTAAAATATACGAAACACTAGAGTACGCTGATAGCACTTCTTACTTCCTCATTAAAATATTTTGTCTCTTCCCTTTGAGGGAATCAAGAAGGTAGGGTGGAGAGGTCTTGGGTTCTAGAGTACAGCACCTGGTTCAACTTGGTGGTGAGACTGTGGGCAAGCTGCTTAGCTTTTTGAGACTTATTTCATCATAAGGAAAATGGTGGAGCTATATTTGTCTTTTCTCATACTTCCTGTTTAGCTCTGAAATAATTGATTTTATTAAAAATTTTATTCATCCCCAAAAAGCAAAAAAAGAAAGAAGAAAGGAAGAAAGAAAGAAAGAAAGAAAGAAAGGAAGAAAGAAAGAAAGAAAGAAATAGAACAAGAAAAATCAAAACTTCCTTTCACCTTCCCATCATCAGGAATAGTGTAGTCCATCATATTGGTGTGAATTTCTCAGCATTTATAATTAATCACTTTACGTATTTGTATATATTTGTGGGGATTTTAGAATGAATATACAAACATTTAATAAAGATCAGTAAAACTTCAGTATAGACACTAGAAATCTAAGAACTACTTTTAAAGATTCAAAGCCAGAAGATATTAAAAAACCCAACTCTGTAAATGTGCTTTTTTGTTATTCATACAGAATACCTTTGTCTAAAAATATGCAAGTATAATGAATCTAATCTTAACAATTATAATATTATTCTGCTAAGGCATTAATGAGAAATACATTTCCCAAGATTTTTGACAAATGGAAAAAAATGAAGCAGATTCTCAGTTTGTGTAACCATCAACAATATGAAAAAATAAATGTAATTTTGAGTAGCAATAAAAATTTATAAATAAATAGTTCACAAAAGTTACCAATAACTTCCTCTTTCACCATCACCAGAATGAGACAGACATCATCACCCTACGTACATGTGTGATTAACAAGAACGGCATGAATATACATCATGCACAACCATAGAAATGAAAATTTGTACCCCATATGTGTACAATGAATCAAAATGAAGTCTGTAATTTTTTTTTAAAAAGTTACCAATAACTTAACTACATTGAAAATTGTAATTTAGCAAAAGCAACTTTCCTCTTTGGAGCATTGATTTGTTTCAAAATTATAATTTATAAAATCAAAGAACAAGGTACTAGAAAAATCATGTCAGTTTTGTACATGACTGAACCCTATTAGTATTTTATTTTCTAATAATACAGATAGAAATATTTGTGCTATCTTGAAATTAAAATTGTGTAAAAATTCTTTTTTAAATTGTCTGAATTCTTACATTAAAATATTTATTGTTTATAAATTAATATTTTTGTAATCCTTATTTGTTAAAATTTATAAAAATACTATCAGCTTTCTATATTAGTATATAATAATGAGACAGAAAATAAAGGATGTGACTTAGGTGGAGAAAATTATGCCATTCAAGAAGCCAGTTCCAGTAACTACAAGAAACAGCTTTGAGGATTCTGAAATGAGGTGTGGTGTGTACATATTTTTTCTCTTAGTTAACCAAATCAGCATTTTCATATTGAATCATAGCACCTGTGAGAGAAAAACTTAAGTGATATAACAATATGTACTTTCACCATCCTTAAGCACTCAAAGATTGCAACAGAAGCAATCTAATTTTTAAAAGCTCAAAAATAGGTTAACTATCTCAGGAAACCTTCTTACTAGGTGATTCTTTCAAATTTTCTTTTGTTTGGTGGTAAAGCTTGTGTCTTTTTTTGTTTTGTTTTCTTTCTCACTCCTTCCACTTTCCACAAATATATAAAGACTCGTTTTTATTCTGTGAAGTAAAGTCTTTGCCATGGTAGGATGGCAGTGTTCTGGGCTTGGGAAGAAAGGCTCTGTCTTCAGTTCTGGCACTGTTATTAATGACAGTCGGAATATACTTGGGAATATTTTTAACCTTCTTACCTCAGTTTCTCCATCTGTAAAAGGGAGGTGACATTTAGAACTAGTTTGTTAATAAATAAAAAGTACTAAAATTAATGTCTGGGTCATAATAAAGAACTCAAAAGTGTTAGGTACTTTATTTCGACTCTCATTCTTTTCTCCAGAATTAGCACTATTTTTCCAATTGTTTTCAATGAACCTTAAAGGTGGTATTTTCCAAACTCTTCTGACATATGTGTCCCTTTTCATATTGGTTTGAGTTCTTTGTTTTGTTATAAATAATTAAAGACATGGATGTATTAGGTTCTAATTAGTGTAGCATCTGAAGATTTTTAATACTCTTTGTAAGGCTGGATAACTAATTCTGAGGGTTGGTAGGGCATTAGTAATTTGTATTATAAAAGTGAAATTATTACATGTGAATTTTACTTAATTGACTCTCAACATGCTCACACACGCCACACGCATTGCTGCATGTGGGCAGGAACTATAGTGGTTTCAATTGCTGCATTGTTGATTGATATTATTATCATTAAAAAGGCAATGAGTGTGTCATAAAATGCCAATGGGCAAAAGTCAACAATGCCATTATAACAAGACATCAGGAGAAAGTTAAAATACTTTAAAGTCGATCACATTTCTTTTGTGTCTAAAAGAAAAGAAAGGAATAGAAAAATATAACTTTTAGAACACTATAGAAACACTAGGAATACGTAACTATAATTGCAGATCTTAAGTTCATTGAATTTTGAACTTAATAAATCAATGAATTTTGATCAAAGAAACAATTTAACTTCATACCTACTGCTAGCCTATAGATTAAAGGTTGATTTCAGTTTTGCATCTACTTATAAAGCAATCCACATACTATTTTCGCAATAAAGAAGGAACATAAGAGGATTTAGTACAAGATCACAACTTCCCAAATGTGAGTACTTGGATCCAGAAGATGATAGGATGGAAAGAAGAGACCAGCCTGAAGGAAGACAGCAAGTCTTATGGATTAGAACACAGGCATCATAAGCTTGAGGGAAAAAAGATAAAATTGAGTGGACTTTCTCTAATTTTTTTAGTAATACTTGACATTATTTGTGTTAAAAAATACTGAGACAATTAAATTTGAGGACACTAATGTAAGTTTAGCTTATCTCCCTGGATCATTTCCATGTGTTCAGTAAATTCTTGAATTGAAAAACTCAAAACATATTTGTTTTGTTTTTCAACCCAAAAAGGCAGGTCTTGGAGTTGTTCACACTCATGTTTAAGTAGATTTTTTTTCTTGGACTCTAATTGCTTCCTTTAGAAATCTTTATGTTTGTAGATTCTGGAG
>JAJEJO010002623.1:21517-65544 GCA_020662805.1 Glaucomys volans
ACTCATGTTTAAGTAGATTTTTTTTCTTGGACTCTAATTGCTTCATTTAGAAATCTTTATGTTTGTAGATTCTGGAGATTAGTACTCTATCTGAAGTGTGTGTGGCAAAGATTTTCTCCCACTCTGAAGGCTCTCTCTTCACATTGCTGATTGTTTCCTTTGCTGAGAAAAAGCTTTTTAGTTTGACTCTATCCCAATCATTGATTCCTGCTTTTATTTCTTGTGCTTTGGGAGTCATGTTAAGGAAATCTGGTCCAAGGCCAACATGATGAAAATGTGGACCTATTTTCTCTTCTATTAGGTGCAGGGTCTCTGGTCTAATTCCTAGGTCCTGGATCCATTTTGAGTTGAGTTTTGTACAGGGTGAGAGATATGGGTTTAGTTTCATTTTGCTGCATATGGATTTCCAGTTTTCCCAGCACCATTTGTTGAAGAGGCTATCTTTTCTCCATTGTATGTTTTTGGCTCCTTTGTCAAGTCTGAGATACCTGTATTTATGTGGGTTTGTCTCTGTGTCCTCTATTCTGTACCATTGATCTACCTGTCTATTTTGGCACCAATACCATGCTGTTTTTGTTACTATTGCTCTGTAATATAGTTGAAGGTCTGGTATTGCGATACCCCCTGCTTCGCTCTTCTTGCTAAGAATTGTTTTGGCTATTCTGGGTCTCTTATTCCTCCAAATGAATTTCATGATTGCTTGCTCTATTTCTATGAGGTCTGTCATTGGGATTTTAATTGGAATTGCAATGAATTTGTATAGCGCTTTTGGTAGTAGAGCCATTTTGATAATATTAATTCTGCCTATCCAAGAACATGGGAGATCTTTCCATCTTCTCAGACTTTCTTTAAACTCTTTCTTTAGTGTTCTATAGCTCTCATTGTAGAGGTCTTTCACCTCTTTTGTTAGATTGATGCCCAAGTATTTTATTTTTCTTGAGGCTATTGTGAATGGTATAGTTTTCCTAATATCTCTCTCAGAGGATGCATCACTTATGAATAAAAATGCATTTGATTTATGAGCATTAATTTTATAGCATGTTACTTTACTGAATTCATTCATGAGTTCCAGAAGTTTTCTGGTGGAATTTTTAGGGTCTTCTAATTAGAGAATCATGTCATCAGCAAATAGGGATAGTTTGAGCTCTTCTTTTCCTATTCATATTCCTCTAATTTCTTTGGTTTGTCTAATTGCTCTGGCTAGAGCTTCAAGGACAATGTTGAATAGAAGTGGAGAAAGAGGGCATCCCTGCCTTGTTCCAGTTCTCAGTGGGAATGCTTTCAATTTTTCTCCATTTAAAATGATGTTAGCTGTGGGCTTAGCATAGATAGCCTTTACAATATTAAGGAACATTCCTACTATCCCTATTTTTTCTAGCGTTTTGAGCATGAAGGGGTGCTGTATTTTCTCAAATGCTTTTTCTACATCTATTGAAATAATCATGTGGTTTTTGACTTTAAGTCTGTTGATATGGTGAATTACATTTATTGATTTCTGGATGTTGAACCAACCTTGCATCCCTAGGATGAAACCCATCTGATCGTGGTGCACTATCTCTTTAATATGCTTTTGTATGCAATTTGCTAAAATAAAAGCATGAATCAATGATTGGGATAGAGTCAAACTAAAAAGCTTTTTCTCAGCAAAGGAAACAATCAGCAATGTGAAGAGAGAGCCTTCAGAGTGGGAGAAAATCTTTGTCATACACACTTCAGATAGAGCACTAATCTCCAGAATCTACAAAGTACTCAAAAATCTTTACACCAAGAACACTAATAACTCAATCAATAAATGGGCCAAGGAAATGAATACTTTACAGAACAAGATCTACAAGCAATCAACAGATTTATGAAAAAATGTTCAACATCTCTAGTTATAAGAGAAATGCAAATCAAAACCACATTAAGATTTCATCTTACCCCAATTAGAATGTCTTTTATTAAAAAGAATAGGTCTCATAAATGAAAGACTTAATAACATCAGTGTTAACATTTTTAACATGGTTAAAGTAGTCTAAAAATGTATGTTTCTGGGGTTGCATGGTAATTAGCTATATTTACCAATTGACTAACACTTGTCATCTTAAACAAAAATCTTGAGCTTGAAATCCAACTTGATAGGCAGTTTGCATGCTAGAAGGTACAGTAAACTATAAAGCAAAATTTAAATTAACATCAACTTCTAATGCAAAGGATCCTTCTACCAAAAGAATTTGTCTTTAAAAATTCTCTTCTGAGCATAGTGGATAGCATCAAAACCAAACATCCAAATCACAGGCAGCCAATAATACTGTGCCAAAGACTGTTGCAGGAAAGGATTGTCTGGAGCTCACAGGGAGGATTCAAGATTCTCCATCAGGATCAACACATAGTTAATGCCCTGGGTTATTCAAATAGCCTTTGACCATGAAGTGACCAAACTCCTGAAGAACAACAAACCAACCACATAGTGAAGAGCTTTCTGAACAATATGTTTACCTCATTGTGCAAAACTCTGAAGTGGACAGATAGCATGACTCTTCCATACTGATTTTCCTACATCAAAGTGATGAACTGGGAACTCCACATCTAGGTTTTTGCTTCATCTTCCAAGTTTTGATATATCCATATAGTTTTCCTCAGGAACTGATGCTTTTCTTGGGCAAGAGTCATCTTTGCCTTTCATTCTAATTATTGGTATTCACTCTGCTTAGGGGTCATGATATGTTTTCAAGTCATTTGTGCTTGGTCTCCACTTATTGTCACAGTTCAAACTTGTGCTGAACCACAAGTTCGAAGACATTTAATTCTGAACCTTGCTAGTAAGCTTTTACCCAGTTTAATCTATCTCCTTCCTGGAGTAAGATATTTTTAACCTTCTCTAGTAGTGCAATAGTATCTACTTGGTCCTTTTATTCATGAATATGTATTTCCTTTTTTATGATGAGGTTACTCTTTGGAAATGCAGTATTTGATAATGTTCCCTCCGTTTGAGTCAGCAAAGGTGTGGTAAGAATCACAGGAAATAATTACAGAACCCTTTGGCTCTGATCTAACACATTCCAAGATTTCTTCACCAAATGTGTGAACTGAAGCAATATTTCATTTGCACATAGCTATATTATTTTTCTAATAGATGGTGGTAGCTATCTAAAAAGTAAGTCTATGAGAATGTCAGAGATGTGGGGAAAAAAAAATCCTAATTTCTTTTCTGGGATAAGGATTAGAAAAATCATGAGGAGAAAATTGGGATGGGATGTCACCCTGGAATAGTATTTCTAAATGAGAATGACCTCTCTATACCTTGTTTTTTTAGGTAGAGAGGTGTGAGTGCATAGAAAAGTAGATGAGAAGGAGGAGGAGGAGGAGGAGGAGGAGGAGGAGGAGGAGGAGGAGGAGAAGAAGGGGGAGAAGAGAGAGGAAAGAACAATCATTTTAGAGCTTGCTCTAGGTCCAGGCTATACTGATGTGTTTCAGTCACATTTCCTGAAATTATAAAAATTTGTTTGTATGTATATATGTGCTTTTTTCTAAGAAAATTTTTAATATTTTTATCAAATTCACTAAAGAGTCTATGATATAACATTAAGAACTATTGAAAGAGATTATCTTTGAGGTTCTGTTGGTTAATTATGTCCTGTTTTTCCAATGTATAGTATCCAATTCAACACTAATCTGATGTTCTAATGGATTTTATTTCTTGATAGTTTCTCTCAAATCCTCAGGATGAAAATGCATAGGAAATACTGTTTCTCCATGTGGGAAACAAGCTGTTCCCAAAATTTCAGGATGGTCTTGATGATACATGTCCCCTTGCACTATGCTTTCTTTCTTCTTTCTTTTCTTTTCTTTTTCTTTCTCTTTCATTCTGTATATGCAATCGCACTATCTGGTGCAGATAGAAATGAATATTCCAGACATTAGAAGAAGCAAGTGGAGGATAAGCAGGATGAGGAAAGACAAGAGCAAGAGTAAAAGAAGCAGACAGAGAGACTAGCCAGGAAATGAAGAGTAGGAAAAAGAAACAGCCAGAGAAAAGGGAGCAGAAGGAAATGGATTGGGAGGAATTGGGAGAGGGACAATCAAGAATACAACAGAAATAGTCTCTTGGTCATATGGTTAAGATTTTTAGATCTTTCCTGAAAAAAAAAATGTATTTAGATTATATCTTATATGGTTGCACATTTATATGTGTATGAATGTAAATAGGTGACTGTTTTTATTTTTGAAATATTCAATAATTATACTTTTATGTAGTTCTCATTCCAAAAGATGTATTTATCTAAAATAATCAAATCATTTTGTCATCTTTAGAATTTTTAAAGTGAAGAATATTTCTCAATACCAGACTCAAACTTTCATTTATTCATGCAGTCATTAAACAATATTAGTGAGCACCTGCTATGTGTCACACAGGGTATTAATTGCTGAGCAAACAACATTCATCTCTGTCTGCAAAGGACTGACAATTGAGCAAAGAAGACCAGTACCAAGCAAATAATAAACAATTATAGTTATTGTCATTGTAGCTCTGGAGTCTAAGGTATTGCTACCTAAAAGGAAGTTTAATTAATCATGAGCTGAAAGAACAATAGGGGAGCAATGAAGGTGTAAATACAGTTTGATAATAGAAAATTCACTTTTACTTCCATAACTTGTCATGAGTCCATCAGCTTATTTATATAACATATATAAAACAAAGTACTGGGTAAAAATTCCACTTCCCCATCCTTCCTTCCTAATAATTTAATTGGGACTAGGACTGATGACTTATGAAAATAAATAAACTATATCTATAAAATATCCCATAGATGCATATTCATATCTGACTCTCAGAGGTTTTACAGAGATTGAAGTCTCTCCTGTTTGGCATAATGTGAAATGCAAAGCCAGTAACACTTGGACTGTTTCAAATACAGCATGACTGTTTCAAATAAGACTGACCAGAAAGGAAATGTGGCTTGTTTGACTTCTCTGGACCCCAGAATCTTCACTGTGCTAGTCAAGGAGGCTCCTATTCCGCATTGTACTTCTGTCTAAACTATTAGACTCCTGTAGTGTGCTATGATTTTCATGAGAGGTACACATTCAACATGGTCTTGTTGATTTGTGTTTAAGATAATATCTTGAAACTATTTCCTACTTTCAGATATTCTGAACCATTTCCAAGAGCAAGCTTTGATTTCTGTCTTCTAATTACTGACATTTGGAAAGCATCTAGATTTGTCTGTTTCAAAGAGTTCACGAGAGGTGAGGCACAAAGTCACCAGTAGAAATGTGGGAGGAAACTACTAGAACTTACTCTACATGAATTTATTTAATATAAAGAATGCTGAGAAAGATGAAATGCTCTGACATTGGCATCTTCATGCAGTTTTGGATGTCAGATGGTCACATGTCACATATGGTGTCCTACATACCCTGATGAAAGACTAGTGGTTCAGCTGATGGTGACACTGACATTTGTTAGTTTGCTTTCATCACATTTTGTTGCATTGCAATTAATGTGTATTGGATTAAGTGAATTATTTAATAAAAACCTTTGTTTGGATTTAGCTGAAGTCCCCTCACAAAATGGAAAAAGTATTAAGAATATTTGGGGAAATAAAATATGAATTAAAGGTAGTACAAGAATCACTATATCTAGATAAGCTATCTGTTTTAGTAAAAAAAAAAAAAGCAAGCTGTCATTTTCTACAGTAAACCATTTTTTCATTGCTATCAGAGTAAGTTACCTGATATGAGTGGTACTACCTTGGACTGTAATTAAAAACTGTGAGGTCTTCGAATACTCACAAAATATCATTATATTTGTATTTCCTAACTTAAGTGTTCAGACCCAATATTGGAAAATGTAATCCAAACAATTGTGGGTCTTGGTATTTTTTTTTGTTTCCATGGTGCTGACTACTAATCTTTTATTCTAATATAAATTGTGAGTGTGCATATGTGCCTGTGCACTTGTGTGTCTATCTCCAATTCTTCCTATCTACTAAGAAATCAAAGTTGCCTACAAATTAAATTACATATAAAAAGGGGAATTTGTTAAGCTTATTTGTAACATCAGTAAACTCTGAATTAGGAAAATTTAGAAAGTAGAATATAATTAAGAGGTTCAAGGAATTTCCTAAACATCAAAACTTTGGTGAATGGGTAGATATGTTCTAATATAAAAACACAAAAATTGTCCTGATCTAGACTGGGGATATAGCTCAGTTGGTAGAGTGCTTGCCTTGCATGCACAAGGCCCTGGATTCAATCCCCACAAAGAAAAAAAAAATTGTCCTGATCACTTATACAAATGAAATGTCTCAGTAAGCCATATGTTTCTACTTGTGTTTTTAAGGTAAAATGGAAATGGAGGAACATCTAAGGTCACATTTTTAACTCAAAAAATCAAAGTGTTCATATCCAATAAAATAAAGTTTGCCAGCTTAGTTTTCATGTTGTGGGCAATTTTACTGCTCAAGATGGAAACAATTCTCTCTCTCTCTCTGTCTCATACTGGGGATTGAACCAAGACACTGTATCATTGAGCTACATCCCCATTAATTTTTGTTTTAATTTTGAGACAGGATCTCACTAAGTTGCTGAACCTGGCCTCAAACTTGCAATCCTCCTGCCTGAAAGAGAGAGATTTTGCTAATTTTTTAAAAAGTTTTTATTCAATGTGTAATTAGTGTTGACCAAAATAGAATTACCTTCTTAACCATGATTTCATACTCTCTGGGAATGCTTAAACAGAATATGAATGAGAAAGAAAATACTGAGGCTATTATAGAGTTGGTGTATACACTGAATAGGAAATTGGATGTTTTATTTTATCTAGGAGTCTATTTCTCCATATAGTGTATTGCCTACTAAAAAAAAAAAAAAAAAAACTACACTTTCTTTCTTCATTTTCTTTTCACGTATTTCCCTCACTTCCTTCTTTCAAGAAATATTTACGTGAATGACTAATGCCACCAATATTTGATTCTTACTACCTTTTCTTCTCCCTAGTTGCTTTCATCTCATCTGCTTTCAATATGAAATCCTACTTGTGATCACAATCAATACTGAATATCACTTACATTTTAGCTTACAGATGACTTTTTCACATACTTGGACACAAGTCTCTTAACTCCCAAAGGGTTGGATGGTGGTACATAAAAATTGAGACTTGGCATAGTCTCCTGGTATCCTTAACTTTTTAACAATCTTGTTTTCATTCTTGTCTTCAAACCTTCAAGTGGGAGGTTCCTACACTAGGCCCTTGGATTTTTTCTTTTCCAAAACAATGTATCCTTCATGAATGAATCCATTCTTATGACTTGATAGACGTCTCCTCTTTCAGACAACTCCTTAATCTGCATCTCCACTTACCCACTGCAGTTTTAATAGATAACCTACTAAGGTTTCATTATCTTACCATGACCTTGTTTAATCACATATTAAAAAAAATTATTCGCCTACTATGTGTCAGACCTGGTGCCCGGAGCAATGCTACAGATAAAATGGTAAATATGACACCACTCTGCTCTCAAAGAATTTACAGTAGTCAGGTATCTCATATTCAATCTTTCCACTTACAAGTTTGTCTGCGTAAGTCAGTGGCACCATCCTGTGTCTAATCACCAGCTTTCAAAAATTGAAGGGTATATATATATATACATATATATATATGTATATATATATATCACATTTTCTTTATCTATTCATCTGTTGAAAGACATCTAGGTTGTTTCCATAGTTTGGCTATTGTGAATTGAGCCATAATGCTATAAACATTGATGTGGTTGCATCAGTTAGTATGCTGATGTGTCAAATTGCATTCTATCAAGTATAACTAATTAGAACAAATTTTTTTAAAAATAAAAAAAAATTGAAGGGTAACCTTCACCTAGGATTCTATGTCATTCTCTGTATCCATTCAATGATTTGGATAATTATTCCTTCAAGTAGTTTCTTTAGTTCACAATACCCCTTTCTTTTTCCAAGCCTAGTTTATATTGTTAGAACAGTTTTCTATCTGAGCTCCATGATTCTTGTTCTTTTCTTTTTCCACTGACTTTTATGCTAATTAAAAAACAAATTGCCTGCAAACATTGGTTTTGACATGTGACTATTAAAATATTTAATGACTCCCTTTTTTATACCTCATCAAGAACTGGATGAATGAAATTCAGAATCCTGTAAGAATCAAATTCATTCCAACTTCATTTCTCATGATATATCACATCACAAACTTCCAAGTCTTATTAAAATTCTCATCCTTAAAACATGCAGTACTTATATTAACTATGTGATTTCTCTTCTATTATCACAGCCTCCTCACATTTAGGTGTTCTCCCTCTTATTTTCCCTCATTTAAATATAATTTGGTAAAAGTCCAACCTAATTATCATCTCCTCAATGAAATCTCTGACACTTTAGATAGCAGTTTAAAGTATAGTTCCAGATATAGATTGCTTGAATACAAATCCTCGTTTGGCCGCTAATTTTGTGGCCTTAGTTAAATCCTTCAACTTGGAGTATTATATGGCAAAAGTAATCGCTCAATAAACATTACATTATTATCAATAGCTTAGCAGTGGTAATATGTTATTCCAGAATTCTTAGCCTCTCCTCTGGTAGACTTTTCTATCATTTATAATCAGTGTTGCACAATTTGGTCCTGAATGATATGCAGGTTTGTGTTACTCTTATTCTGCATATTCTGGTTTTGTCTTCAGAACTCCATTTAAAATCCTGAAGAACAGAAATGGAAGCTGTTTCTTAGCTGTCCTCTAGTGTCTGGTCTAGACCCATGGTAGGTAATCAATTAACTCTGGCTGATCTGTCCTAAACTGTTCTGAAAGTTGGAACTATGATATGTTCCCTCTTCTGCTTTGACCCAGGAAGTGAAAAAAAAATCATATATACAAGTTGTATTGTTGGCTTTCCACAATTCTCTAAGAACTTTCTTAACTGATAAAAAAGAATCTTATAATAAATTATTCTTTAAAGTCAGGATAGCCATTTCCCCTAAACAGTTTCCTTGTTTGTTGGTGGCTTATTTAGGTTTTCCTTGTGACTTAGAGAGCTGTAACTTGATAAGAAGAATGACTCTGGTATGTAAAAACATGGAACTTCCATTGCTGTTATTGAAGTTGGAGCCAGGTAGTGTAGAAGCAGTCTATTCTGCATGCAGGAAATAAGGGAGTCTATTATCTATAAAGAATTTAAACTATAAGGAAACCAGTTAAGGCTGGTGTGGTTATTATTATCACCCTGTATCTGCAGTTCTAAACAACATCATTGATAAATGTCCCTCCCTTCTGGAGGTGGATAGTTCCCACTGACACCCACCCCCACCCCACCTCCTACATCACTGCTCTAAAGTTATCTTTGTGGAAATATGATTTTTTTCCTGGTCAATATGGAGGTTCTGACACATCTTAGTGCAGTTTTTTTTTTCTTTACTCTTTTCCATGGTAAAACCACATTTTACATCACAGCACCATACATAGATACACACAGGTTTACACAAAATAGTGTAACTAGACAGAATTCAAAATTAAAATTAGTTACGTTTTTGGTATTGAGTGAAAACAGAAATGAAACTCCTGATTTATTTTCCTTGGCCTCTTCTAGCAACAGCATAGACAACAGGGACAATAAGCAGGAAGACCAAATTCTAAGATGGGGGGTGGGTGTTACCCAAAGGCTCTTCACACCTTTAGCCTTTGAAGTTTCTATTTCCAAGTCTGACCCAGTCCTGAGCTTCATCTCAATTTCTCCCCAACCCTAAACCCTATCCAGAATATACCTTTTACTCCCATGGAATTCTGGCCAATTTCATATTTGATTTTCACTCATGACACTGATGTTCATTACTATCTACCCTTCTCTAAACCATGTGTTTTGTTTCATTCATCTCCAGTGAGTGTCCTAATTCCTTGGCTATCTCGCTCACTATCTATGCATAATTCAAGAACCTGTCACTGGAGAGGTTACTTTATGCCTGTAATTCATAAATGAAACCAGTTATGGTGCAATTTTTGCTGGTTGGGATTTCTTTATGAACATTATAGTTAGATGCCCGACTAACAGCAAGATGAGAAGCTTATGCTTTAATGACACATCTCAAATATTGAAAATTATTCTCTCTTATCTGCTCTTTGCTTAAGGATAAAGATCAGGTGTAAACAAGGCTTTATTATTACATAAATTTCCACAAATTTATTATAAATAACTAAAATCTATCAAATATCTTTAGATAAAGTTTTAAAAGAGAATGATTTATTTCTAGTTCTATATAAATAGTCAGACAGCTTTTACATTGAGGAGACAATGACTCCAAACCTGTTTCCATAGGGACTTCCGGGGAATTGATTACTGATACACATTTTTTTTTCCTAGCTAGTGTTAACATAGGCTATGATTTACCTTAAATTGTGTTTTTTTCCTCATTATCAAAATGAGGAATTTAAATATCAATGGTTTTCTTCATGTCTGTGATACTATGATATGACAAGAAATCATAAAAGGACATTTAAGTACTGATATCTGATAGGTTAAAATATTATCTGCAGATGCTGAGATTTTCATTAAAAATCCAAGCTACTTAAGAGGAAAAATATTTCAGAGACTTGATACAAAATATAAATACAAATTTAATAACTTTATCATTATTAGCCAGTTGTAATAAAATATTTCATTCACAAGAGAGCAAAATGATACAACATAACTAGTAATAGTCTTAAGAAATGTACTGGACCCATATGAAGACATATGAAGAAAACTACATGCATTTTAAAGAGAAAATAAAGCATGTGGAAAATATTACAAAAAGGACACATTTATAGAATGGTAGACATAATTTTTATATGCAATCATTGGCAATAGGCAATTATTTAACTAGTGTAACTTATTTTTAATGTGAAATTCATACTAGGTTTTAAGATGAAGAGGATGAGTTGTATGAGGAGTAAAGAAGAGAAGAAAATGGGTGGAAAACAATTTTTAAAGAAGAGGAGGAAGTGGGCTGGGGATATAGCTTAGTTGGTAGAGTGCCTGCCTGGCAAGCACAAGGCCCTGGGTTCAATCCCCAGCACCACACACAAAACAAAAAGAAAAAAAAAAAGAAAAAAAGAGGAAGAAGAAAAACAGTTCTGGAGATTACAATACTCAAATGTTTCTTTAGGTATGAACTTCAGAATGCTCTCAGATCTTAGCTCTTCAATTATTATTTTCTGTAACTTCTCAGAGACACCAACTAAGTAGCAATGTTCCCCAAATAACATAGTAATATATATATATATCATATATATAATATACATTATATATATACATTGTATGTATATATGCATATATACAATTTATATAATATATATATTTACAAAATAGGTGTCACAGCAACAACTAAGGCAAATCTGACTCAGCATAGAATTTGTCAACCTCTAATTTAATGCCTCAAAACACTAATTTAATAAAAGTAAGCCCCCCTAGTGGACCAGCTGAAGGAGTGTGCAAGTTTCAAAGAATACTGATTTTGGTCTATGGAATGGTTACAAAATAGAGATTCAATATTTATCGCTCAGGATCAAAGATTATGTACACCAAACAAAGGAGAGTTATAGAGAATAATTAACAGTATAGATTAAAGATTTACTAAGAAACCTGATTCCAATTTCTGGAATTAGTCACCCACTACCTGATATATTTTCTGCCTTTCTCTGGATCTGCTTTCATTTCTGCCAATAGCAAGTTTGAACTTCATTATTTCTGATACCTTTTTCTATTCTAAAATAGTTATACTTTTGTGATTCTAATAACCTAAACTAGGAAAAACCTATGGCTATTTTTATGAGAATGAAACAAACTTCTGATCATCAAGAAGTATGTATTGCTAGAGATCCTCAGTATGATTGTGGAAATGACTAAAATGTTATGCCTAGGGACAGGAAATAAGTATTAATTAAAATGAAAAATAACACCAGGAACACCAGCATTACACTTTTTAAAGTACCTGATCTGTCTAGTCATTAGGTGCATCATCACTATGATAAATATGGATGAACTGAGTCATGGAATGAAAAAATAACAGTAACTTTTTTGTGGGCTTATCTGTTTTTTTTAACCTACCTTTGAGTCTAATGAACACCTATAATTGCATAGTTCTGTTATGACCAGAGTAAAGAATTGTCAGGTTTCCTCATTAATTTTGATTTTAAGACACCTTCATATTCCTAAAAATTATTAAGGACATCAAAGTGTTAGGGTTTATGTGAGCTCTGGATACTTACCATGTTAGAAATTTCAACAAGGAATTTTAAAGTATTGATTGATTGATTTGAAATAATAATTAAAAATTACATATATTTATATTAAAATTATGTTTTATCCTCCCGAATTATGAATTCCATTTTATGTTTATCCCCTTTTGAATTCAATATATTGCAATGTTTTGTCTTGATTGAAGCATTTAAAGAAAATCCTGAGTCACACAGATATGTAATAAGAAGAAATATTCTAATAGCTTTTCCAAATAATTGTGGCTATGCTTTGATTGTACCCTACAACTTGAAAAGGGTTACTTTCTTAAAGGTTAGTTATAACATAGAATCAGAAGTAATATAAATCAATCTTTTTACTCTGTTATGTTAAAACTCACCAATCTCAATCACAATGAGTGGATTTTTTGTATTATTTTGTAATGTCATGCACTAACTATTGATAAAGTACTGGTTCACTTAATTTACAGTCATGCAGGTCTCCCAAGTGTTGAGACATTTCATTATGTAATGACAAAAGAGCATTCCTTAATATCAACATCAATCTCATTATTAAAAAATCTTTAAGTATTGGGAACACTCAAATTCACAAGGAAGTACATAAGCTTTAATAAATTCTAAGTTCCACATAAGAGTTTGAAGTTTGTCCCTAAAATCAAATTCTTGCTTTTTTTTCTTGAAGTGATAAGTTCACTTCATTCATTTTTAACAAACTATCTGCCAAAAACCTAAGTCTAAATAACCATGTAGTTCTTTCAAGTAAAATAGTGCTACATATTAAATAGTAGATATTTAAGCTCTTCACTGCCCAAGAACTTCCCTAAAGCCAGTCATTGAACTTCAGTATACAGAAGGGTTATACACTTTTCATTTTATCATCCAATCCATTAAATAAGATCTGTACAAAATGATGAAGGTTTAATAAATTAATAATCAGCACTGCTTCACCAAGAATAGTCTTAAGTGCAATTGGACTTTTTTCTGAAATGGTGGAAGTGAAAAATTTAATAACACCTGGCAGTTTGGTGACACTGTCTTGATTCACCCTACAGTATCAGTAGTTTTACTCATAATTGCTTTTCTCCATCAGTGCAAATGTTAACACAGGGAAAATGTCAAATGATACTTGATTATCATTAGAAATGGTTCAACAATCCACAAGAATCTCAGGAATCCACTGGTCCCTGTGGTTAAAACTTTGAGAAGCACCAATTTAAACTTTTCAAACAAAACAAACTTCTGAATATATTTCTAAATTGATGGTAAGAACATTTCTTAACAATAAATTGAAATGTATAATTATTAATTTAAGGTTTGAGAGGCAAAAATAAAATTTGAATATGAGAGTTTAAATGTAAGTATCAGAAATCATTTTTTAAAAAAGTCCATCAGAAGAAACTAAACAGAGCAGAAGTAATACAAATATTTTTAAATAATGTGTTGTTTTCCATACCTTACAATTTATAATCTTGAAATAGTTCCAACATCAGATAACATCTGCTTTTTTTAGCTGGTAGCAGTTGAAAGAAGTCCTGGAATGAAAAGTCTAGAACCTTCCCTCTGAGATCCAAAATAGAAGAATGACATGCAGTCACCCTCCTTCTCCCAGGACTTAATCCTTTAAGCCTGACTCAGCCATGGGCTACAGATTCAAAAGGGTTTTTACCTATCTGAAGGAAGTCACATGCCATCTTTGCTTAGCCAATCATACAGCCATGCTAAAAACAACAGCCAGTCAATTAAGACATCATCTAATGACCTGTAAGCACCGCTGTCATTATCTGTGACTCTCTCCCAGAGAGATCTGAGGGCAGCACATATTCCATCAGGTCTTACAGCTTCCAAATGTAGAAAGAAGCATTGTTATGTTCATTTTATATAAGGGCTAAAAATTTGACCAAAAACCTCAGAAATTCTCAAAGCCAAAAAATATATCAATCAAAGAACTTGTATATGGGATCTTTATTTCAAGAACATTTTGTTTTTCATCTGTATGCTTTTGTGCTACTAAAGAAAATGAATGGGAGATAATCCCTACAATAATAATTTTTGGAGTGTTTTTTGCCAGCACATAAAATGACTTTGCAATGATTAAATGTCTGCTGATGAAATGTGCCATCATAAAACTAACATTTATTCAGTTCCCTACTATTACAAGATGTGCTTTTAGTCACTTACATGGTTTGAATGTGTCCTCTAACGTACAACTGTCAATACAACAGCTCCAGAGGTAGTTAGGTTAAAAGGGCTCTGTGTTCATGAATGGATTAATGTCACTATAATGAGAATAGGATTGTTATTTGGAGAATGGGCTTGTTATAAAAGTGAGTTCCACCTTTTCTTGTCCCCTTTCTCTCTCTGTCTCTTTTGCTCTCTCTCTTGTGCCTTCCACCATGAGATGATGCAAGATGTCCCTTGCCAGATGCCAGCAAGGGGCTTCCTTGATATGGATTCTCCATTCTCCATATCTCTGAGCCAAATGAGTTTCTTTTATTTACTAATTATGCCATAAGTGTTATTCTCTTTTAGTGACACAAGCTGGACTAAGACTGGCAACAAAGAAGAGTTAAAGGATTGAGTGATATTAGTATTATATAAATTATTCACAATGTCTTAGTGTTTGATTTGAACTCTAGTTCAAAAGGCTGTTGAGAAACTATGTCAAGAAAATAATTATAGCTACATTTTGGCTGTAAATTATTGCTAATTAACAAAGACGATATGTTCAAACTATTATATACTATGCTATTAGCGCAACTTTGGCAGTAGTAGATTGCATCTAACACTTGAAAGATGAAACAACTAAGAGTTATAAGCCTCCTTAACAACTGCTTATTACAGGGTAACTTTTCGCTGAATCCTGTACTGCTTTCCGGCCACTAAGTCTTTCAAATTCGCAGGCTCAGCTTTCACTTATCTTCTCTATCACATTCATTCTTATCCACAAAAAGACTGCTAAGAGTCAATAAATTTGGCAAAGCAGTGGGTTAAAAAATCAGTAGCTTTCCTATATACCAACAATGATTCTGCTGAGAAAGAAACCAGGAAAACAATTGCATTCACAATAGCATCAAACAAATAAACCCCTAGGAATAAAATAACTAAGGAGATGAAAGACCTCTACAATGAAAAATATAGGACAGTGAAGAAAGAAATTGAAAGAGAAGACACAGATAATGGAAAAAGACCTCCCATGATCATGGACCAGCAGAATTAATGTTATTAAAAAGGCTCTACTGTGAAAAGCAATATACAGATTCAAAGCAATCCCCATGAAAATATCAATGATATTCTTCACAGAACTAGAAAAAAGCAATCCTAAAATTCATTTGGAAGAATAAAAGACCCGAATATCTAAAGAAATTCTAAGCCAAAAGAGCAGTTC
This sequence comes from Glaucomys volans, assembly GCA_020662805.1. Taxonomy (NCBI): domain Eukaryota; kingdom Metazoa; phylum Chordata; class Mammalia; order Rodentia; family Sciuridae; genus Glaucomys; species Glaucomys volans. Next base: position 37,139 of record JAJEJO010002623.1, read on the forward strand.
TGGAGGCATTGCAATACCTGACTTCAAATTATATTACAGAGGTATAATAACAGAGATTGCATGGTACTGGCATAAAAAAAAAAAAAAGACGCATAAACCAATGTTGCAGAATAGAAGACACATATCCCCAGTCATCTGATCCTTGATAAAGTCGTCAAAATCATGAAAGCCTTCTTAACAAATGGTGCTGAGAGAACTGGATATCCACATGTAGACGAATGAAAGTAGATCCTTCTCTCTCACCCTACACAAAAATCAACTCAAAGACCTAGAAATTAGACCTAGAAATTAGAACCAATACTATGCAACTCCTAGAATAAAACAGAGGATCAGCACTTCAGTATATAGGCACAGGCAATAACTTTTTCCTAAGGCTCAGGAAATAATGTCGAGTTAATAAATGGGATGGAATCAAATTAAAATCTTCTGCACAGCAAAGCAAAATATCAGGAATATTAAGAGAGAACCTATAGAATGGGATAAAATCTTTGTAAGTACTCTTCTGACAGAGGATTAATATCTAGAACATATAAAGATGTCAAAGAGTTTACACCAAAAAAAATAAAATAACCCATTTAATAAATGGGCAAATGAATTAAACAGATACTTCTCTAAAGAAATACAAGTGGCCAAGAAATATATGGAAAAATGTTCAACATCACTAGCAAGTAGGGAAATCCAAATCAAAAGTACACTGAGGTTTCATTTCACACCAGTTAGAATGGCAGTCATCAGTAATATAAATATTCATAAATGCTGAAAAGAATGTGGTGAAAAAGGAACACTTTTAAACTGTTGGTGGGATTGGAAATTGGTGCAACCACCATGGGAAACAGGTTCCTTAAAAGACTGCATGTGTGAGACCCTGGGTTCGATCCTCAGCACCACAAAAAAATAAAGAAATAAAATAAAGATATTGTGTCCATCTACAACAAAAATAAAAAAGACTGGGAATGGAACCACCATATGACCCAGCTGTATCACTCCTGAATATTTATCCTAAAGAATTAAAGTCATCCTAGTATAGTGATACAGGCATACTCATGTTTATAGGAGCAGAGTTCACAATAGCCAAACTATGGAACCAGCCTAGGTGTCTATCAATGGATAAATGGATAAAGAAAATGTGGTGTATATTCACAACAGAGCTTTAGGAATATAAAGCCATAAAGAAAAAAATAAAATTATGTCATTTTCAAGAGAATGGATGGAACTAGAGACCATTATGTTAAGAGAATTAAGTCAAACTCAGAAGGTTAAGGGTAACATGTTTTCTTTCATATGTGGAATCTGGAGAGGAAAAAGGAAAATAAAGGTGGAGGAAGACCTCATTAAAATGTGGAAAAAAATCTTATTAATAAAAAGGAAAATCTTAAAGTCTCTACCTTCAAAATGTACTTTCAAATCAGATTGTATCTCACCATCTTTGCCCAATATCATCTTAATCTAAAGTCCTGGTCATTTGGGGGCAATTGCTATGAAGGTTGGTTTTCAACCTCCTGGAGCAGTTGTTGCAGATATTGGATGGGCTCTCTGAGCTGGTTGCTGCAGGTGATGATCAGAGTTCCATTTTCTAAATGACCTATTTTTGTATACTATTTGTATACTGTCACTTGGTAGGTAAATATTTAATAAGCTATGTATAATTCATGACATACCATTTTTAAATATTTTGCTTTTATAATAATACCTTTAAATTGTCTCATTAAATACTTTTGTTGTCTTTAAAATCTTGAGTTAACAAACACCTCCAAGTATTACTATAAATAAATATCCAGAACAAATAGTCATTTAATAGCAATAGTTAATAGGCTGGGTCCAAGAATTTTTTATTTAAAATGGCAAAGATATTAGCCTAAAATATCCATAAAAAAACCAGTAAGATGAAAAATAGATATCATTGGACTTATATAAGGAAATGATGGTGCTGAAACAACATTAGAAGAAATTTCTAAGAATTAAAGGCATTAATTTGTAGATCAGAGGACCCAAAGAATTTTAAATAGGACAATATGTCTTAAGTCCTCATCCATAAAATATTTCAGTAAAATTTAGGAATAATGATGACTAAGAGAAAAAAACTAGGAGGCAAAATACCTTAATATTTTAAAAAAACAGCATGGAAAAAGAAGAAATTGCAACAGGGGTCCACTTCATGCTTTGAACATAACCCTTGCTATTCTGTTGCTGCAGCTTATTTAAACACTGACATGCCATCCTCCTTTCTTTTCTCCCTCTCCCCTTTCCTAACCTTGGGGGAAGCAAGATTATCCTTTCTCCCATCCAAGACTGTGCTGTCTGTCATTGACCATACACCACAGTAATAAAATAATTCAGATGTCAGGATGATGAAGAAGACCTAAGAAATGGTTCTCTCTCAAGTCTACAAGTGAATTATGACCCCTGACAAGGTACAGCTGTGATGTAGCCTTTACATCATCTCTTTAAGAAAAAACTCTCCATTCCCCCTTGATCAGAATCAGACTCTGGGACAGGAGTTCCCTATGCTTCTCCTTTGGTAACCAAACAAGAAACCTTCATCTTCCCTTTCTCAAAAGTTTACTCTTATTACTGTATTGGCACTGGGGACAAGGACTAAGCTTTTGGTAACACATTGGCACCCAATGTGCAGCTTGGCAGGTCTAGCAGTCTGGGCAATCCCCTTCTATGCTGAGGATGCAAGGTGGCTTGTAAGCTTGTTGAGAGCCTACTGCTGGAGCATTAGGAGATAGGGTGACTTTGTCTCAGGTTGAACAGAGAAGATACTTCTGCAAGTAAAAGAAGGGACTGAGAGACAGTCCCAGTAGCTGCCAAGGCTCCTATTCCTTTAGGGAACTCTCACGTTTTCTTCCTGAGTGGTACGGGTTGTTCCACCAATTAATCTACCATGAGAAAAAAGAAAAAAAACTGAGCTCAGTAAAGTCATGACATTTTGGCCATCTGGTAAGTTCCCTCAGTGTGCATACCAAGCCCCTTGATGCCACACATCTGACCCTACTTCATTGGGATATCTGGTTTCTCTTTGTAAGAACATCTGGTCCCTCTTTGTGGGAACATCTGTTCTCCCACTGGAGTGGGAGTCATAATTGAGTGGGAGTAGGAAATTTAGGGGATCCTCCAATCTGGTCCATCTATTTTAAAGGTTTTTGTTTGTGGGCTCTAGTTTGGGGAATTTCCTCTGGATGTCTGTTGGTAGTCTCTTGGGAAAGATCTTGGCTGAAAGGGCCACTATAGGTATAAAACTGTCTAAGAAGACGATGATGTTATACTGTAACACAATCTAGCCATTGAATGTTTCTCTGAATTAAACAACCTTGCAACTGGAGTTGGTCTGTCAGAAGTCTGGAAAAAACAGCTAGAAATTAAGTTGACTGTGCAAAAAGGAACTGCCTTGAGTGTACAAGTGTAGCAGGACATCAGAAGATGGGTTTAAATCCCTTCAATCCAGTGCTGGTAGACCTGCAGTTCTGGGGCACTGCTTCTCAATCTGGCCCCAGGTAGCCATAGATCATCCCAATGTGAGTCAGGGACACCAGCCCTGGGCTAGGGGAAAATCCCAGAGAAGCTTCCTGAGCTGTAGAAAAATAGGCAAAGAGAACTTGGCCTCTGCCATGCCTTCCAGCCCCCTTTGCACATGGGGGAGAGAGTAAAGGTGCCTGGTCAAAAAGCATGTGGTAATGAGTGCCATCATTGCTAGATTCTGACCTGGGAATAGGAATAGTCATCCCTTTCAAAATCACTCATCACTGGGGCAGAGCAATTCTTGCTATGAAAATATTTCAATCAACCTAAATTCATGAGGATATGGGCAGGATAAACAACTGCATGCAGAAAACAGAAAACAAAAATGCTATGGCTCAAAAGCAAATGACTAGAGAAAAAATGGCAAACTCTTGGACTCTATACAAAAGCAACAGCTATGAAAATTGAGCCCAGTAACTACAGTGTCCTAAAGTCCACCAAAAACAAAAAAATGCAAAAGTTAAAGGCTCCCATGCTGTGGTTCTAGCTCTCACTTGAGAGAAGAAAAGGAAAATTAAGTCATCTGCAGGTCTGCTAACTGAGGGGACCCTGGGAGAGGGGATGGATGTTATCATAACCAAGATTTTGTTTAAGGAGGTGGTAACTCACCCCAGGAAAAACAATATCCCCCTTAAGAGAAAGGAATTGATAGCGATCCAACCTCTGGGACAAAATTTTTAAAATTTTTGAAACATTTGACTTCACCAGATAATCTACAAATGCCTATTCTGACTTAAAAAACCTCACATTGATAAGTACTCATTTGTGTAAGACTTGAGAGTTGTAAAAAATATTGTTTAGGATATTCAGCCCACAGTACCAAAACCACATTCTACTGCCTGCATGGCTGATTCACAGTGCAATGTTTAAAGAAGGCATTCTTCTGCATTCCCTGGAAAGTCCAAGTCTAACAGGGTCTGATTCACCTTTGGGATATAGCCTTTGCTGCTCTGAGACTTATTTTAAAAGGGACATTTTCTTTTTCTTTTCTTTCTTCTCTCCTCCTCCCTAATGGGGCTGGGGAGACAGGATGATCTTTTCATCCCCAACCTAGGCTTAGTTATCTGTCCTTGAGCACACACCCACCACAGGAAGGAAATGGCACCAGATGATCTAGGAAATAACTATCTCCCAAATTAGCAAGTGAATTTTAACCTACCATCAGGGTATAACTGGAATGTAGCTTTTGAATCCTCTTTAGAAAAATACTCTGTTCTCCCTGATGGGCAGAATCCAGCCTCTGGGACAGGAGTGCCCTATGTTTCTCCTTTGCTAGCAAAACAATAAAACTTTATTCTTTCTCTCAAACCCTCACTATGGAATTGTCATCTGGGACAAGGATCAAGCTTTCAGTAACACCAATTACTATTTGCTTTTGAGTGATAGAACTTTGATACCAAAATAACTACTGAGTATTACTGTGCTGTCCTACCTCATGGACTTAAAACCTCTCCTACTTTTGTATAATGAGAGTCTAACAAATGACCTGTGAGAATTACAGATGGACAAAAGAATCCCATTGCAATATGTGGATGATCCACTGATAACCAGCCCCAACCATGATCACTGCCACTATTGTCATGCTAAACCTTCTTGCCTCATGTAGATGTGAGGTATCCACTAAAAAGGCTCAGTTTTGAAAAACAAGTCACAATCTGGGATACCAGATTAGCCAGCAAACTGTAAATTTGACGTCAGATTGAAAGCAAGCCGTTTGAGCTTTAGAGAAACCAGGAACCAGAGACATTTATATGGGTTCCTGGGAATGTCAGAATTCTGCCATATACATATCCCTAATTTTGAATTAATAGCTAAACCCTCAAATGAGGCTTTCAATAGAACATAAATAGAAACTTTATTTGGACCCCAGAATGCTAAGCTGCCTTTGAGAACTTAAAATAAAACCTTGTGATACCCCCTGTTCTAGGCCTGCCTATCTTACAAAAGAAGTGCAGACTCTATTCATGGATAACAAGATAAGACTCTTAAAGTTCTCCTATAGACATTGGGAGACATGCTGTGATTAATAGTCTATTTGTCAAAGTAGCTTGGCCACACGGCAAAAGGATGAATGCTGGCTAAGTGCCGGTAGGAGGATGGGAAGATAGCAGGCCTTCCTATCAGACAGTCCAAATGCCAACCATTGATTGGGCCCCTAATACCTCAGCTTGAATTGGAACAATATGAACCCTTTTAAACTGAGGAGGATCAGAAATGGCCAAAGAATGGGGTTTTGCCAGCACTGCCAGGTGAAGACACCATTCTCATGGACTCATCCTTGCGCCTGAAAGACTGGTCCTGGCCCTTGGTAAAGTGCATACATGAGAATATGCACTACCAAATAGGGGCCTTGGTGAATTTCATCAAGCCCTACTCATGAAGGCCACACCTCCAACAGACTATTCAGCAAGTGATTCAGAACTGTGTCTTGTGTACCTGAAACAATCTGAAGACTAACACACAACCTACTGTAAAAGGAACACAGAATGAAGAAATTCAGTCTTTTGATGACTGACAAGTAGATTTTACACAAATACCCTGTGCCAGAGAAAACTTTAGATATTTGCTTGTACTGGTAGATACCTTCTCTAGATGGGTCAAAGTTCATTCTACCAGAACAGTAAAGGCTTTAGAAATAACTAGTTTCCTCTTAAAGATCTGATTTCAAGATATGTGCTTCCCTCTTGATGAAAAGTGACAATGGACCATCTTTCATGGCAGAAGTGACTGAGTCAACAAGTGAACAAAGCATTGGACAGCTAATGGAAGTTACATGCATCCAGGAGACCCCAGTCTATAGGGAAAACAGAAAACATAAATCAGACCTTAAGAAAGATGGTAGTTAAAAATGCCAAGAAACCTACCTACAACAGGATAAGTTGTTGCCAATTGCTGTCCTTAATAAAGGTATCTCCAGAACAGACTTAAAATGAGCTCTGAAGGAAATAGTATATTAGAGACCCTTCCTGGTACCCTGGGGAGAGGGGAAAATGTGACTATTATGAAAGAAACTAGAATAAAATGGAATAAACTAGAATAAAACTAGAATAAAATGATATGTAAAACTATCAAATATCATTTATTGTCTAGGAGTATACTTCTTCCAGGTCCCCAACAGGATTGGAGTCAACTCTTCATCCCTTCCAGGAAAAGTCCAAAAGAAGAAAATGACAACAGGTAAAAATCTTCCATTCTAAGACCTCCTTCATCACCCAGTTTCAGGAGGAAGCAGCTTGATGTTCTCACCTATTTTTTCCATGGAAAGAGAACATAGAAATTGACAGTGGGAAAATGTAACAGAGGTCTACTTCCCTAACATTTAGGAAGCAAGATTATCCTCCCCATCTTAGGCTGAGTTATCTATTTTGAGCATACACACCACAGGAATGAGCTAATTCAGATTACAGTGGTGCAAGAAGATCTAAGAACTAATTCACTCTCAAGTCTTTAAGTGAATTATGAACCTGACAAGGCACAACTGGAATGTAGCCTTTGAATCACCTCCTTTAAAATCCTCTGTTTCCCCTGATGGTTAGAATCATAACATCTGGGATTGGAGTACCCTTATTTCTTCTTTGCTTGCAAAGCAATAACATTTCTATTTCTTTTTTTCTCAAAAAATTGTTAGCATTCCTGGATTGGCTTTCAGTAACAAAACTAGAATAATATTTTCAAAGATTAAGAGAAAATAACACGACCTAGAATTCAATTTAGATAGATGATTATTTAAAGGTCCACCAAGAGGGCTTACAAGCAGCAATTCCTCAAAAGTAGTGATCCAACCCAGAATTCCAGTCTCAGTTTTTAAATCCTACTCTTCACTAAAGGAACCAGAGTTCTTTGGAGAAATAGCTGATTCCAAGTTTGAGTCACAGAAATTACAAAATGAGTTTGGAACATCTTGTTCATCCAGAAAGTGTGGAGTTATTCAAGTAATTGTAGAGACATGTAAAAAGTGTGGAAACCAGTATGAATGGGTTCCCACTGACCAAATTTGGGATAATTTAAAAATCAAAACAAATAATAGTAGTATTGCAAACTATTAAACATAATAATAAACTGAAAAGCAATGCTGTTATAAATAATTAAATGAATTGATAAATGGGCAAAGGTTTTTTTAATTCAATAAATGGGCAAAGGTGTTTTTAATTGCAGGATTCCTATCTATAAATGTAAATATAATAATGGAATTAGAAAATCACCTCTTGGTTGCCATTTAACAGCAGTTGATCAAACAACACAAATAGGTGTTAAATCTAGTAAGCAAAAGGTTGAAGAAGAATAGAATACTGGCGTGGATTAAACATATCTCCCACAAAATACTTATTAATTATGAAAAATGATAATGGAACATCTTGTAAAACATCTTCTTAATCAAGTGCTCATCATTAACATCACTAATAATGGGGAGAATAGAAATTGTATTCTGACAGGATATAACAGGAAAAAATAGCATTATTTTTGTGATGTTTCTGTCAAAATACAAAATATCAAATTGACAAATATCCTGTAAAACAAGTGACTTATGGTTTTCAAAAGCATCAAGATCATGAAAACCAAAGAAAGATTCTAGGCTTTTTCTAGACTGCAACATGTGATCCTGGATCTCTTTATATAAAGAATGTGGTTGGGGTAACTGGGAATTTGAATGAAATCTATGGATTGGGAAGTAGTAATATATCATGTTAGCTTCCACATTTTGGTATTTTTACTTCATGTGTAGGAAATCACTCTTACTTACATGGGGTGACACAACACAATCACTGCATGTTACTGATGGTGTGGAGAAAATTGAGTTCTGTTAATATTCTTGCACCTTTTCTTTAAGTTTTACACTATTTTAAAAAGAGAAAAAGAAAACCCTAATAAGACGACATCAAAGAGGAAACCACAATTTTGGATTAGTTTCCATAACAAAAAGAAGGAAAGATAAACATCAAAGTTCAGGCAAAGGGATCCACTTGTCTGGGATTTTTAGAAATTATATCATTTCCAATTAATTCTTTAATAAGAGTTGGCACAATTTGAGTTTATTATACCACTCAATCATCTTAGATAAGTCTAGTTATGCCAATGTTACAGATGAATATCTACTTATGTTGAGTTAGGTAATTCTACTAGGTTTTTAGAACTTGTACCTGCAAGTTTGAAAATCTTGTTTAGTACTGATTGCATCATATTAGCTCTTTGGTTTTCTATAATTTTTACTTGATTCTTTTTAGTTATAAGTGACATTAGGATACATTCTGACATAATCACAAAAGAATGAAACATAGTTTGTTTTAATTCAGTCCCCAGCACTTTTCCTCTTACCCCTCTTCCCTCTCCTGGTCCCTTTCCTTTACTTTAATGATCCTTCTGCAATTTATTTATTGTTTTTTTTATGTGTCTTGTGGATATGTATGATGTTGAGATTCATTGTATGAAACATATATGCAAATGTATATTTCATAAATGTAGATGGTAATGGAGGAAGGATGTATTGCATAGGGAAAAAAAGGGGGGTGGGATCAGGGAGGTGGGTAAGAATAATAACAGAATGAGACAAACATCATTACACTATGTACATGTATGATTACACAAATGGTGTGACTCTACTTGTGTATAACCAGAGAAACAACAGCTGCACCCCATTTGTGTACAATGAATCAAAATAAAATAAAAAATAAAAAATAAATGTAGATGGTATATTCATGTATAAAACCTATAAAATTTTCATTCCATTGTTCTTCCCTTATCCTATCCCTCCTTCCCCACCTCTCAGTCCCTTCTACTCTGATTTGTCCTCTGTGTTGATGAAATTCCCTCTCATTTTATGTTTTCTTTTTCCCTCTCTTTCTTTGCCCCCCACCTTAATTTAGATTAGTTTCTATATGTCTCAGAAAACATTCTACCTTTGACTTTTGGGGATCTGGCTTATCTTACTAGTCTCCAGCTCCATACATTTACTGGCAAATGCCATAATTCCATTCTTCTTTGTGGCTCAGTAGTACTCCATGTGTATATCTACCACATTTTCTTTATCCATTCATCTGTTGAAGAGCACCTAGATGGGTTGCATAGCTTGGCTACTATATGCTACTATATGCATTGATGTGGCTGTATTGCTGCACAAAGGGTTTAAAATCAGTGGATATATACAGAGGAGTGTGACAGTTGGGTCTTATGGTGGTTCCATTCATAGTTTTCTGAGGCATCTCCATACTATTTTCCAAAATGGTTGCACTAATTTGCAGTCCCACCAGCAATGTATATCTTTTTCCCCACATCCTCACCATCCTTTTTTGTTATGCATATTTTTGATAATTGTCATTATGACTAAAATGAGATGAAATCTCTATGCAGTTTTTTTCCTAATTGCCAGAGGTTTTGAATTTTTTTTTATATATTTGTGGATAATTTGTATTTCTTCTTTTGAAAAGCATCTGTTTAGTTCTTTTACCCATTTATTAATTGGGTTATTTGGATTTTTGGTGTTATGATTTTTGAGTTCTTTGTCTATTCTGGATATGAATGGACCTTCTGAGGAGCAGTTGGCAAAGATCTTCTCCCATTTTGTAGGCTCTCTTCAAGCTCTTGTTTCCTTAGCTATATAGAAGCTTTTTAATTTGATGACATCTCCTTTATTGATTGATTTTATTGTATTTCTTGCACTTTAGGAGTCTTGTTAAGGAAGTCAGTTTTCTGTGTTGACATGTTGGAGTGTTGGGCCTATGTTTTCTTCTAACAGTTGCAGGGTATGTGGTCTAATTGCTAGGTTTTGATCCACTTTGAAATGAGTTTTGTGCAGGGTAAGAGAGGGTCAAATTTCATTCTTCTACATGTGAATTTGCAGTTTTCCCAGCACCATTTGTTAAAAAGCTATCTTTTCTCAAATGTATGTTTTTGGCACCTTTGTCTAGTATCTGGTAGTTGTATTTATTTGTGTTTTTTTTCCTTTGTATCTTCTATTCATTCCATTGGTTTTCATGCCTGTTTTGGTGCAAGTACCATGCTGGTTTTGTTACTATAGCTCTGTAGTATAATTTGAGGTCTGGTATTTTGATGTATCCAGTATGGCTCTTTTTTTGCTAAGGATCACTTTAGCTATTCTGGGTCTCATTTTTCCAAATGAATTTCAGAACTTCTTTTCCTAGTTCTGTGGAGAACATCATTGAAATTTTGAAGGAATTGCATTGAATTTGCGTAGTGTTTTTGGTAGAATGGCCATTTTGACAATATTAATTCTGCCTATCCAAGAACATGGGAGGTCTTTCCATCTTCTAAGGTCTTCAATTTCTTTATTTAGTGCTGTACAGTTTTCACTGTAGAGGTATTTCACCTCTTTTGTTAGATTGATTCCCAAGTGTTTGTTGTTGTTGTTGTTTGTTTTTATTGGGTTGTTTTGAATGGGATGGTTTTCCTCAGTTCTTTTCAGCAGATTTATTATTGGAGTATAGGAACATGATTGATTTATGTTGTTCTTGTATCTTGTATCTTGATACCTTGCTGAATTCATTTATCCTCTCTAGAAGTCTTTTGGTGAAATTTTTTGGGTTCTAATACAGTGTCATGTCATCAGCAAACAGAAAATTTGAGCTCTTCTTCTCTATTTATATCCCTTTAATTTCCTTCTATTTGCTGATTACTCTTGCTAGAGTTTCAAGGTATGTTGAATAGGAGTGGTGAAAATGGATATTTTTGTCTTGTTCCTGTTTTTAGAGGAGATGCTTTTAGTTTTTCTACATCCAGGATAGTGTTAGCCTTGAGTTTGTCATATACTTTTACAATATCGAGGTAAGTTCCTTCTACCCCTGGTATTTTAAACATGAATGTTTGTCATACTTTGTCAGATGCTTTTTCTGTATCAATTGAGATAATCATATGATTCCTGTCCTTAACTCTATTTAAGTGGTAATTTATATTTATTCTATCTCTTCAATAATTTAGACTCTTTAACCTATAGATAATTTGCCTAAAACAAATAGATATTAACCATGTGCTTTCTAAATATTGAAAAAAAAATCCTATTTAAGAATTGCATTTTGTTAAATGGATTCATCAACTCATGAGTTGATGAAGAAAATAATTTATAAGCAAAGATCAAACAATATTGTTTATGTAAAATTAGGAAAAATTAAAAATCACAAATGGGCCAAGGTATAGCATGATTTCTTCCTTCTTAAGTAATATTTTGGTTGCTTGTTTTGTTAGAGCCTTCAATTATTTTTGTAGTTTACTTCTTCTGTATTCAAGATCAAATGATTTGGATTAATTCCCCAGCAGTAAATGATGCTTGTACAATACCGTTTTTTTGTGAATTTATAATTTGTCATTGCCCTTTATTTCTTTTCAGATGATGCATGATCTCAAAGTTAACTTGAAAATGTCTCATAAGTCTGACTGAATAGAGTTGGCAGGTAGAGGGCAAGACTGTAGTTTGAAATTTGGATCTAGATATTTTCCTCTGTTCTTCATTTTTCTCTTTTATGAGATGTTGTTGGAACAAAATTTAGTCACACCATTCAGATTTGTAAGGAAATATGTGGCTTTTTCTTCTTTTTCTGTCAAAGATGCCATCTTTCTCTTGATGCTCCTTCACTTTGCATGGTATGTAGTATGATTTGAATGCCCACATCTTTTCATTTAAAATTTTTCAGTATTTTACTCCTTAACTAGACTGTATTTATTTCTTGAATCCAAAGTTCAGTTTTCCATCTGAGCTGGTATAAATGTTTATTATCAGGTAAGAATCTATTTTTATTATGATTGTTTCTCTATTTCTTAATCCTATTCTGCTCCTCTCCAAGACAGCATATTTATGTATGTGTAAATATTGTTTGTGACCTTAGGCAGCTTAGGGGTCTCAGAGTCATGGAAGATACTTGTGATCTTTGCTCATCTCTGGTCTGGTCTTTTGACTTGTTAACACTGAAGTTGACACATCCTATTTGGCTTTGAGGATACCATGCTGGTACCCACCACTGTAGACTGGTCTTGGCTATTTGCTTCCGGTTAGAGTCAGTCAGTTTGAACCTCAGTTGCTATCATTTCCTAGACCCTAAGCATCTCCATATTTTCCTACTGAAGATCAGGGACTGTTATTTCCTTTTGCCTATGAAACAGGCAATGAATAATAGGCCTCAGGTTTGTCTATCTAACCATCTATCTCCACCAAATGTGCAATAGTGCTCCCACATCATGCTTGACAAAGCTACTGAACTGCATCATCTAGAACTTCATGGATTGCCTTGACTATCATAGCTTTGCTCATGGACTCACCCATTCCTCTTACCTGTCTCTCCACTCACCCTGAAGTTCCACCACAAGAAAAAGCACGAGTCAACATCCATCCTCCTTTTCCCAGCTCTGTTTCTCTCTTTTTCCCCAAAATTCACCCAATCAGAAAGGATCTAGGGCCCATTTCTTCCTTTTCTCCAACATAGATTTACCTTACTTCATAATTTCCTTTGCTAAGTGAGTAATTCTCAGTTTTGTTTAAAAGAAGGAATTTAATGATCTTTTTTTTTTCCAGACCTGGCTTTAGAAATAATAATTGGAGCTAGGAAGATTTAGGAAAAGCTTTTCTTTTTGACAAAGCTTGACTTTCAAAATTATTGCATTCTCCCAACTATACACTAATCTTACTTCGAATTCTAAAAGTTGTATATTGATGGGCGCGGTGGCACACCTGTAATCCCAGCACTTGGGAGGCTGAGGCAGGAGGATCTCGAGTTCAAATCCAGCCTCAGCAACTTAGTGAGGCCCTAAGCAACTCAGCGAGACCCTGTCTCTAAATAAAATACAAAGTAGGGCTGGGGATGTGGCTCAGTGGTGGAGTGCCCCTGGGTTCAATCCCCAGTACAAAAAAAAAATTGTACATTTATCTTATAAAATTTCATTTTAAAAATCCTAACCCAAAACAAATGAATATGCTGGGCATTGATAGGGGGTTATTCAGGCATGAAAGAAGGCAAAAAAGAAAAGCATATTAATGTAATTTTAAAATATCTTATTATATATGCCATCCTTTATTTCCCACAGCACTGCACTTTTTAAAGAACAAACTGAATAGATTCTTTGAAGTGTGAAAATGACTAGATCTTTTAATCACTTATCTTCATCTTCTTTTTTTTTTATCCCCTTACCTCATCTGTAACCTCAGCTACACATCTCCTTATTGACTTACTTGGATATAGGCTCCCATGTTCAATTATGGTTTATCCTTTGACATATCACTGTAGTCGGAGGATTTCAAATCAAGAAGTTTATAGGAAGTAGAGGGCATCAATTTAAATATCTTGTATTTTGGAACTCTCTGGTTTTTTTTTCTCAAACCATCAAATGTTTTTTTCTTTTCTCCCTTAAAATGCAATAGTGTCACAGTTTAAGAACTTGGCACTGAATCTGAAGATGAGATCACTTATCATTTTGAATTCTCTTTAATATGAAACTCTTCTTTTTCCAAAATTTTCCTCTAATAATAAATTAACAAAATATCAACTTACAGAAAAAATAGTGGATGAAAATTCTTGAACTTTCAGTCAAACAATAAAGTAAGTAAAGATAGTTTGTTTGACTTTTAAGAGATGACCTTTTAAAATGACATTATGCCTTTCATTTCTATACTATACAGCTATGGCATTTACAGGCTCTTTTATTGGATAAAAGCCTGGATAAAACTGAACTCTACCTGGCACAAATGTAGTAATTCCTGTTCATTATTACAAGAGGAAATGATTTCTCATAATGGTACAGGGTCCTGCCTAGTATCAGTGGCCAATAGATGGAAAAGCGAGTGTCATTTTACGTACGTTATCAATAGAAGACTGTATATTACCTTGAATTGAAGGGAATCAATGACTGATTTAATACAGTCTTTTTTTTTTTGATGCTAGTATTGAACCCAAGGGTCTTTACCACTGAGCCACATCCCCAGGCCTTTTTATTTTTGCTGGGGCCAGTGTTGAATTTAGGATCCTCCTCGGTCTCCCAAGCTACTGGGATAACAGGAGCACATCACTGCACCTGGCCAATGCAACTGCCAATCTCTTCCACAACAATTTTTTAAAAATTCAAGATTATGAGAGGTTTTCAGTTCATCTGCCTTAAAAGGAGAGGAATCCAGAAATTTGAAATTTGTAATCCATGCCTCATTCACGAGCATAGGGATTATTAAAAACATGACTTTCAATAAATAATAAAGGTTTTCACTCTGCTCCTGAAAAAAAGCAATAGTGTACATTATTAAAACCATGTGCATAAAATGCCTTCAAAGACTATAGTATGAGGTACTACCATAATATGGATGTGGATAATTTATATCTTGGTTGGGCTACAAGGAAGAATAGGGAAAAAAAAATGTAAGAGGAGAAAGAAAAAGAAACAAGACTGACATTTACAAAACCTCTGGGTTTTTTCCTAACTAGGATCTTAAGTAACACTGCAAGATTCTTCACTGTGTATTCAAGGGAGTTCTCTCGTGATGAAATTGTATATGACATATGGCCTTATCAGAATAGCTAAAGGACACATCATCGTTTACCTCATTTTCTCATAAGTCAATTATTTTGAAGGTATTCAAACAGTAAGGAAAATGAAAATTCACAGATGAATGGTATCTTTACTTATTCAAGAAAATATTTTATTAAAAATGTTTAACCTTGAATTTTCAAGTCGGATAGCAGAATACCAAGATGAGAACTATTTGGTTTCCATCATGTGCCACGTGTCATGTTATCCCACCTTTAATTCATAGAAGAGCACTCCAAGTTTTATACCCTTTAAAATGTAAAGAAACCAAGGCTCAGAGAACAAACTAAAAGTCACACAGCTAGTAAACAGTAGTATGAAGATTTCAAATTGCAAATATTTACTTTTTCTATTATACCATTTTAGCTATTAATTTGGGGAAAGATATTGATATATGTTGGTCTGTCTTCTGTTCTAAAATTTTCTATATGTCTCCTTTCCAAAATTTAATCAATGACTGTGAAGCATCAGTATCTACCAATATCTCTCACTCTGTCTTCAATTCCACAAGTATAAGAACTCTTAAATCCCAGGTGGTAAATATGAGACTTCTCCAGATATACAGGGCTGACTCCCAGATGAAGAGTTTTAACTCATTCTTGGCTCCACCACTGTTTTTTGAAAAGTGAGTTTTAAGAATTATCTCATGACTTTTGTCTAAAAAATGTGATGTGATAGGTGAGATAGGTGAGTCATGTGAGAAGCTCAAATGGCAAATATCTCTTGATTTATTTAAAAGGAAACACAACCAAAATAAATAATATGAACAGCAGGAATAAGTTGCAAGGCACAATTCTTGATACCCAAATAGGCTGATCCTTCAGTTGAAAAGAAAGCAATGAAAATGCTGAATAAGGAAAAAAGCAGATAAAGAATGTAGGAATCAGCTCAAGTTCAATTTGACTCTGAGAGACAAAAGAAAAAAAAAAGTCCTTTGTAAGTACCACCGATACCAGAGCATTTGCCCAAGAATTATCATTGATGATTCAACAAAGCAAAGGAAGGACCAAATTCATGACTCACACAGTAATTGGAGACAGCCCAAACGAGTGGACAAGAAGAACAGGACGGGTTGCTCTGATTCAAACTATTCTACTTTACTTCCGCAGTGTTATGTTTCAGCTATGTTTTCTTACTCCCTTAGAAAAAATGTTATAGACCGCAAGAAATAATGGAGACAATGGGTCATTATGATGGTGAAAAGAAAGAGGTGCGGTGGAAAAGGGGCAATGTTCCTGAGCATGTGGCTTCCTGTGTATCATAGAACACAAGCTTGGGGCTGAGGAGTGAGCAAGATTTTGTGTTTTTAATCTTTGAGCATTTTGTTTTACTTTGTGGAGTAATATTAAGCTACTGATATCCACATTTGTGGCTTTGTGGTAATAGTTTGATGGGTGGAAACAACTTTAAACTCCTCAAAGATGCATATATTAAATATGTATAAGTTTTAAAAATTTCACTCACATCTCAATTTTTTAAATTGGGAAGAAATTTCTTCCATTGGTTAGACATAGATAAAGGTAGAAATGGAGGAAGTAAGCATTAATTTATTAATAGAGATAAAAAGAGTTATCAAATAAAATACAGGATGCCCATTTATATTTAAATTTCATAAAAATAATAAATAATTTCTTGTGTATGTTCCATGTAATACTTGGCATATTCCCATCCTCCAGAGCGGTATTACCCACATATAAAGTCTGACACTTCTTTTCTAAAACAAGTAATATTTAGGGCATTTTTATAATAAAAATTATTTTTATTTGTTATACTGGATTTCAAATTTAACTGAGTGTTATATATTTTTACTTGATAAAACTGGAAACTTTACTCAAAGTACACAATTGATAGATTGATATATGTTTATATTTTGTTTATATTTTTCTGAGTTTATATTGTTATCAGTCTGTGTAGGATTTAGAAAATAAGTAAGAAAATGAAAAATAGTTTTAAAAAATCTTATCACTTAAAATTTTGTGTTTCACCCAAATTCTTCTTAACTCTACTCCTCATAAGCAAAGTGGTTATGAAATTTTGAAGTTACATAAATGCTAGAATTATTACTTAAGATACATCAGGCAACTTACTAAGTGCTTTTTGTGCATGACCTCACCATGTCCTCAGTAAGAACCCTGTGAGGTAGGTAGTATTTTTGCTGTGATTTTATAGATAAGAGAAGAGAGATTAAGCAACTTTTCCAAGACTGCCCACCAAGTAAGCAGCCCAGCTGGGATTCGGAAATGGATAGTACAGCCCTAGTGTATGTACCACACAGCCTCTCCAAAGCTTTAATTGAGAGAATGAGCTTTATTCACAGCCTTTTGTTCATTCCAAAAATATTTGCTCAAGATACAAGTACCACATTCCTCTTTTTTGTTTTCTCATTTTGGTCTTGGTGATAGGAGCAAGTCATTTCCTGTAGCAAAACAGTGCTATTGCTTCATTAGAATAAGCATCCACAGTTTCTGTGATTAACCAGAGGTTTAAGAAAATAATCTTTCAGGAATGAGTTTTCCGTATGACACAGTACCACAACTAAGAGTTTAATTTCTCAATTGGATATACTGGGATTTAGTTTCCAGCTCGGTTATTTACTAATTATAATTTTTAGGCAGTTCACTTTTTGATCCTCAATTTACAAATTTTTAATAGGACTAATAAGTCCCTACCACAGAGATGGCTTCAGAAGAGTACAACTCACGTAGTTGAGGGTGAAGGACCCTTGTTTGTTTTGATGTTCTTCTGTTGCTATCCTGAAATTCATAATGATCTTATCTTTGAACATGCGTAGAGTAGAGCAATGAATGGATGACAGCCTTAGCTATGGTGTGGTCACACAGCAGTGCCCATATCTGTGGGCTCCTGTCCTGAGCACAACGTGCACAGAAGGAAGTGAGCTGTGGGTCTGTTTGCTGTGCGTCTCTGTGAACATGAATGTCTGGGGAAGTTCAGGATACTATAGACCTGAGCAGCTGCTGGAGTGAGATTGAGCCCAGGTTGGTAATATGAATGCTGGCAACAGCAACAGAGGGAGCAGCAGCAGGTAACAGTGACCCTAGAAAGATGAATGTCTCCACAGACAGGGCTGAGATGACCCATAGAGTACCAGTTCATCCATCTGTCCCTAGAACTGTCCCTTCAGTGCCTGCACAAATATTAACTCTCCAGTCTGGATACTGGCATAGGGACTATCACCATTTGTCAATAAATTTGACCAATAAATTTTAACAAAACAAAAGCATATAGCTGGGCATCTTAATAAGGCCTGTCAGGGAGTTATTAAAATTCTCCAAAGCAGTTAAGATCTCTGGGTTTTTAAAAGTTCTGAAACATTAAAAGCAAATATCCATAGGCTTAAAAACAGAAATTACACTTAACAATTATCACATTTGATAGAAAATATTATCATTTTCGTGTGAAACTTGGTATATAACAATTATTAATAAGAAAGATAATTTTTATTATTATTATTTTATTTGTACAGGCTGCATTTTGATTCATTGTACACAAGTGGGGTACATCTTTTCATTTCTATGGTTGTGCATGATGTAGATTTATACCAGTTGTGCAATCATACATGTACATAGGGTAATGATGTCTGTCTCATTCCACATTTTTCATACCCCACCATTTCCCTCTACATAATCCAAAGTTCCTCCATTCTTCTCTCACCCCCCACTCTCATTATATATCACCATCCACTTATCAGGAAAAACATTCAGCCTTTGGTTTTTTGGGATTGGCTTATTTCACTTAGCATGATATTCTCCAATTCCATTCATTTACCTGCAAATGGCATAAAATTATTCTTCTTTATGGCTGAATAATATTCCATTGTGTATATATACCACAGTTTCTTTACGAATTCATCTGTTGAAGGGCATCTAGGTTGGTTCAACAATCTAGCTATTGTGAATTGAGCTGCTATGAACATTGATGTGACTGCATTACTGCAGTATGCTAATTTTAAGTCCTTTGGGTATAAACCAAGGAACAGGATAACTGGGTCAAAAGGTGGGTCCATTCCAAGTTTTCTGAGGATTCTCCACACTGCTTTCCGGATTGGCTGCACCAATTTGCAACTCTACCAGCTATGTAGAAATGTGCCTTTTTCCCAACAGCCATGCCAGCATCTATTATTGTTTGTGTTCTTGATAATAGCCATTCTAATTGGAGTAAGATCAAATCTTATAGTTATTTTAATTTGCATTTCTCTAATTACTAGAGATGTTGAACACTTTTTCATATATTTATCAATTACCTGTATATCTTCTTCTGTAAAGTGTCTGCTCATTTCCTTGGCCTATTTATTGATTGGGTTCCTTGTATTTTTGGTGTAAAGTTTTGTGAGTTCTTTATAAATTTTGGAGATTAGTGCTGTATGTGAAGTCTGTCTGGAAAAAATTTCCTCCCACTCTGTAGGCTCTCTTTTCACATTATTGATTATATCCTTTGCTGAGAAAAAGCTTTTTAGTTTGAATATATCCCATTTGTTGATTCTTGCTTTGATTTCTTGTGCTTTGGGAGTCTTGTTAAGGAAGTCTGATCCTAAACCAACGTGATGAAGATTTGAGCCTACTTCATCTTCTATTTGGTGCAGGGTCTCTGGTCTAATTCCTAAGTCCTTGATCCATTTTGAGTTGAGTTTTATGCAGAGTGAGAGATAGAGGTTTAATTTCATTTTACTGCATAAGGATTTCCAGTTTTCCCAGCACCATTTATTGAACAGGCTATCTTTTCTCCATTGTATGCTTTTGGCTCCTTTGTCTAGTATGAGGTAACTGAATTTATGTGGGTTGTCTCTGTGTCTTCTATTCTGTACCATTGGTCTGCCTATTTTAGTGCCAATACCATGCCATTTTTGTTACTATTTCTTTGTAGTATAATTTAAGACTGGCAGATTGAATTAAAAAGAAAGACCTAAAAATATGCTGCTTTCAAGAGGCTCATCTCATAACAAAAAGACATCCACAGACTAAAGGTGAAAGGATTGGGGAAAACATACTATACACATGGACTCAGTAAAAAAATAGTCAGATGCTCATATCAAATAAAGTGGACTTCAAACCTAAGTTAGCCAGAAGGGATAAAGAAGGACATTTCATACCTCTCCAGGGAACCATAAACCAGCCAGACATAACAATTTTAAATATTCATGCCCCAAACAATGGAGCATCTATGTACATCAAACAAACCCTTCTCAATTTTAAGAATCAAATAAACCAAAACACAATAATGGTGACTTTAACACACAGTTCTCACCACTGGGTAGATCCCCTGAACAAAAGTTGAGTAAAGAAACTAAAGAACTAAATAATACAATAAATGATATAGACTTAAATGACATGTATAGAGTATTTCATCCATCATCAAGCGAATACACTTTCCTCTCAGCAGCTCATGGATCCTTCTCCAAAATAGATCATATATTATGCCACAAAGAAGCCATTAGCAAATACAAAAAAATAGAGATACTACCTTGTATTCTATCAGTCCATAATGGAATGCAATTAAAAATCAATGAAAAAATAAAAACCAAAAACTACTCCTATACCTGGAGACTAAATAATATGCTGTTGAATGATGCAATGATAACAGAAGATATCAGGGAGGAAATTAAAAAATTCTTAGAGGTAAATGAGTACAATGATACAACATATCAAAATCTCTGGGACAGTCTGAAAGCAGTATTAAGAGAAAAGTTCATTGCATGGAGCGCATTCAATAAAAAAATAAAAAGTCAACAACTAAATGACCTAATATTATGTCTCAAAACCCTAGAAAAAGAAGAACAGGTCAACATCAAAAATAGTAGAAGACAGGAAATAATTAAAATCAGAGCTGAAATCAAGGAAATTGAAACAAGAGAAACAATTCAAAAAATTGACAGAACAAAAAGTTGGTTCTTTGAAAAAGTAAACAAGATTGATAAACCCTTAACCACACTAACAAAAAGGAGAGAGAAAACTAAAATTACTAGAATTTGTGATGAAAAAGGAAAGATCACGACAGACACCCTTGAAATACATAACATAATTAGAAGCTACTTTGAAAATCTATACTCCAACAAAAGAGAAAATATTGAAGATATTGACAACTTTTTAGAGACAAATGATCCTCCCAAACAGAATCAGGAAGACATACACAACTCAGATCAATTTTAAGCACTGAAATAGAAGCAGCCATCAAAAGTCTACCAAACAAGAAAAGCCCAGGACCAGATCGATTCTCAGCTGAATTCTATAAGACCTTTAAAGAAGAACTAATACCAATACTTCTCAAAGTATTCCATGAAATAGAAAAGGAGGAAATCTTTCCAAACTCATTCTTTGAAGCTAGTATCACTCCGATACCAAAGCCAGACAAAGATGCATCAAGGAAAGAAAACTTTAGACCAATTTCTCTGAGGAACATAGATGCAAAAATCCTTAACAAAATTCTGGCAAACCGCATACAAAAACATTAAAAGGATAGTGCACCATGATCAAGTGGGGTTTATCCCAGGGATGGAAGGTTGGTTCAACATCCAGCAATCAATAAATGTAATTCATCACATCAATAGTCTTAAAGTTAAGAATCATATAATTAGTTCAAATACATTCTGAGAAAGTGTTTGATAAAATACAGCCCCCTTCATGCTTAAAAATCTAGGAAAAAACAGGGATAGTAGGAACATACCTCAACATTATAAAAGCTATTTATGCTAAGCCCATGGCCAACATCATTCTAAATGGAGAAAAAATGAAAGCATTCCCTCTAAAAACTGGGATAAGACAGGGATGCCCTCTTTCACCACTTCTATTCATAATCCTTGAAACACTAGCCAGAGCAATTAGACAGGCCAAAGAAATTAAAGGGATACTAATAGGAAAAGAAGAACTCAAGCTATCACTATTTGCCAATCACATGATTCGATATTTAGAGGATCCAGAAATCTTCTAAAATTAATAAATGAATTCAGCAAAGTAACAGGATATAAAATCAATATGCATAAATCTAATGCATTTGTATTCATAAGTGATGAATCCTCTGAAAGAGAAATTAGGAAAACCACTCCATTCACAATAGCCTCAAAAAACATAAAATGCTTGGCAATCAATCTAACAAAAGAAGTGAAGGACCTCTACAATGAAAACTACAAAACACTAAAGAAAGAAATTAAAGAAAATCTGAGAACATGGAAAGATCTCCCATGTTCTTGGGTAGGCAGAATTAATATTGTCAAAATGGCCATTCTACCAAGGGTGCTATACATATTCAATGCAATTCCAATTAAAATCCCAATGACATTCCTCATAGAAATAGAGAAATCAATCATGAACTTCATCTGGAAGAATAAGAGACCTCAAATAGCCAAAACAATCCTAAGTAGGAAAAGTGAAGCAGGAGGTATCACGATACCAGACCTTCAACTATACTACAGAGCAATAGTAACAAAAACGGCATGGTATTGGTACCAAAATAGACAGGCAGACCAATGGTACAGAATAGAAGACACAGAGACAATTTTAAATTTAACTTTTCAGGTACTTTGAGTTATGCACAAAGCATGAGGTCTTTTTCAATTTCTCATATTAGTTTATAAGTTACAAAAAATATTAAAAAAGAAACAGAACACTGTTGTATAAATTTATATTTATAATTAAATTTAGTCTTGCACAAAACTGATTTTACAAAAGTTAAATCTTTTTAGAAAAATTTTTCCATGAAAACAATCTATTCTAGATGTACTACAATGTATAGTTTGAAATACTTTAGCAGAAATTCATCCCAATGTTGTCAGATTTTATAAAATATACTTAACATCTCCAGCAGCATTTGCATGAAAAGTTTTATTTAAATTTTGAGAAAGTAATAGAGTTTTTTCCAAATTACAAATGTACAAAAATTTTAAGACTAGAATGTTCCATGTGACAACGGTTAGGCTTAGAGATATTCCATATGCGCTCATGTTTATAACAGAGATGCAGAATGCATCCTGTAGGTGCAGGGAGCTTTGCATTTTCATGTTTCATTAGACTCTAGGTAACTGGTCTGTTCTTTCCAACTAAGCTAATGGGAAGTTGGATACAATCATCAATGTTTAACCCTTAGTTCACCCTTCTGTTACGTAAGAGTTTGATAAATGCTATTAGCTATATGCAGTGCCCAGATACTGATACTCAAGAACAATAATTCTTCAGAAAATATTTTAAAACATAAGTAGAATTTTTAATTATTTCACAGAAAGATCACTTTAATATGCAAATAATAGGAATTATGTAGTGAGTGGAAGAGACTTGCATACTATTTGCCATGAAGTCAAATATTTGAAATATAAAAATGTGTGAAGAAGTGTGGCTCAAGAGTAGGTCTGATTTAATTAAATTTGCTGATTTTCTGTTGTTGTACAGAGCACTTTCAGAACTTCATTTCCTTAATTCTTGCAGTGCTATGAAGAGAACATTATTATCATCATTAAACTGAAGACCACACGGGATTCAGGAATTTAGTATATTTCTCAGTTCATAATATGAGTAAAAGAATTGGGATTGGAATCCAGGTTTTATACTTCCAAATAGTTCTTTTCATTGCCTCCCAGTGCCTCACATTTTCCATGGTTCAGGTGCTATTTACTTCTCTGGTTAATTTAGTATATTTCTCAGTTCATAATATGAGTAAAAGAATTGGGATGAAAAAAGCAAAATGGTTGGATACATTTTTAAAAGTTAATTTGAACAAGAGCAGTTTATTCTACTGCTTCCTTTACAAGCTCAATTTCCATAAGTAATCCTTTTTGACAAGAACTGCAATCCTCTATTATTGGATTCATGCAATTCCAGTCCTATTGAGTCACTGGCTGAACCCAGATTTTGTGCATTCTTTGGATTCTAGACTTTTTGTAGATTGCTCCTGATGATACTCCAGAAGATCAATTGCTACCTACCACATTAGGGTAGACCATATAGGAGAAGTTTCGCACTTTCCTGGGGAAAGCCTGCTGATACCTTCATAGTGGGGGCCATGTTTTCATGATACTCTTCCAGCTAGTTTCTTAGACGATAACTGTTCTCAATTCCTCTAGGGGTTCTCAAGTAAGACCTAACAATCATGGTGCCTCACTCTACGTTGCATCTCCTGCTTCCCACCTGAGGTTTTCCCGCTGCTTTTGAGACACTGTGGAAGTGCACTGACTTGCCCAACTGTGTCTGGGAAGCTACAGAGTACATGACAGGTATCAAGTGTCACTGACCCATTTCCACTTACTAGCTCTCTCCGTCCTGTATGGCTGCTAGTGTGGTTGCTTTCTCTGCTATTTTGAGATCTAGCCTCTTCATAGCTGCCAGAAGAACCAAGTGGTACAACCCTGAAGTGTGTCATAGTTGTATCAAAGTTTATAAGGTGGACTTTTTCCAATGGCAGTTAAGAGAACATAAATAAATGTGTCTGTCTGTCTCTCCCCGGACAGACTATTCAGAAACACAGCAGATCCAACAGACTCTCCTACCATATCCCACTGGCTTGATTTAAAGCTCTCGTGACGTTGGTAATTTACCACTTGGATTTGCTCTCCATCTCTTTTTCATTTCCCCTTTCCCTCAGTCCTTCCATAGAATTGCTTATTTTAAAGGATAAGTGGTGGTGGTTGTTTTGCCTCAGGTTATTTCTAGGAAAGCAAGTGAAGACAGTTGTGATCCTAAGATCCACCACCTTCTTTTCCTAGAATCAAATCATATTTGTCTTATTTAAAAAATCAGTAACAGCCTTAAATTATAGGAAGGCAATCTTTTTAGACTTAACTGACTAAAATACAAAAGGGAAATAGAAATGAAACCATGCCCATTGGGCTTCATAAAAAGTAGAGAAGGTTGTCTCACTAGAGACATCTGGAATTTTCTGACTCTACTTGGGCACTTTGTGTGTGAGAGACAACATGGTGGGTGGAAGGGAGTTACACATGCAACTATTCAAGTCACTGGTGCTGAAAATATCTTCCTTGATTTGCAAGAGGTGGAGCTTAGGATTTTTAAGGGATAGACATGTCAGAAGTAACTCTGATTTAGCAATAGGACAACATGGATAAACAGGTTATCCCAGGGTAATTGTTTGCCTGCTATTGTGATTTATATCACTACATACTATGCATAAGAATTCAGAAAATATCCAGAGCAAATTTGCCAATGTACTGTGTTTAAATAATAATAGCCAGAATTAGGAGAAGAAAAGAGCATAGTATGAGCACTACTTTTCTCTCAGGAAGAAAACTGGGTGAAAACAAGCCTATCAAATTCTTGATAAAGGCAAGTTCAGACACATAAAATACTTAGCAGCTCTATCAATTTTTGCCTTGCAATTAGTGGTAATCTAATTGATTTGGGACTGTAGGTGTCAGGATAAAGGGCAGGAACCCAACATAATTAGGGTTCAAGTAATGTGACATTAATAGTAAAAATTCAGAAAGTTTCCTTACCTCACACTATGTGTGTGTGTGTGTGTATTGAGTATTTTCAGCCATATCAAATTTCTCATCAAATGCTAAATACATGGTTTGATGACTAACACATAAGAATAGACCTTGTTTCTATTATACATAAGTAATCTCATGACGTGTACTTTGTCTTGTGGCTGAGGTTGTACAAGTTCAAAATGTGTAGGCATCCAAGTGGCAGCATGCATTATCTAATCATAAATACCACGTTGAGAGAGGTTCAACTTATTTGAGATTAGAGGAAGTTCTGATTAATATCTTTATCATTCACACCCTGAAATGAATAGCTATGCCATGTGTTTGTATCTAAAAAGTAATGCTTCTCTACAGGTTTAAGGTGCTGATTTTAGAGCAAAGACTTTCTCATGTGTCTTACTGTAACTGGCCAATTTTTCTGTGGTATCTCACTTACTAATAAGAATTTTCTTTCAGGAAAAGAGCCACTAATAGTGACAATAAAGAGGAAGTAAAAATTCTTTTGAGGCTTTTTTTTTGGTACCAGGGATTGAACTCAGGGGCACTCAACTACTCAGCCACATCCCCAGCCCTATTTTGTATTTTATTTAGAGACAGGGTCTCACTGAGTTGCTTAGTGCCTTGCTTTTGCTGAGGCTGGCTTTGAACTTGTGATCCTCCTGCCTCAGCCTCCTGAGCACTGGGATTACAGGTGTCACCACTGGGTAGGCCCTGATGCTCTTTTAATTGGAATTATTCATTGATAATGTAAAAATGTCTGCATATAACATAACTAATTCATTTGTCTTATAATATGCCTTTAAAACTAGTATTTCATGGAATTTTTTAATTATTTGGAAGCACTTTCTGCAGATCTACCACGCGTAGGCACTGTGCTAATGCTGGAATGATGGTGGTGAACGCAGCAAAGCCCCTGCCTTTTTGGTATCTTATATTAAGAGAGAAGAGACAAGAGTAAGAGTAAGCAAATAAATACCTAATATAATGTCAGTTTGATTTATTTCTGGGTTTTGATATGAATTAGTTTCTCCTTTGATTGACTATTCTTCTAGTGTATTTCCTTCCTGTGCTGGTTTTTTGTTTTATTTTTCATTTCTTCTTCATGAAGCATTTTGTTGAGTATGTTTTGTAGTGCAGATTTTCTAGTTGTGAATTCCTCTCACCTGAAATCCCAGCCTTTACTACCTATTCAAATTCTCTTCCCATCACAGCCTAGCTTCTTTAACAATAGAGCATCATTTTTTTTTCTAAACTTACTAAGTGCTAGGAACTGTGCTAAATGCTTTGCATTCATCGTTTACATACAAGTCTTGGTGGTAACATGGGGACTTGCAGAGTTTAACCTTTTTAAGTTCATATGGGTTGGCAATTATAAGAACAGAATTCCAGTGCAGATTGGTGATTCTAATCTTATTTGCCTTCCTAGACCATTGCAGGAAAACTATTTCTTCTTGATATGTTCTTACCATAGAAGATCTACAACAAGTTCACTTTTCAACTTTTTCCTGACTAGCTTTGTCCACTAACATTTCATATATTTTATCAAGATTGTAGGCAAGGGTCATATTTTGTCATATTTTCCTCCCTTCTTGTCTAGAATCAATAATAATGTTTAATGTTCTGGGTACAGGTAAATTCAGAAAATATTTGGTAATCACTAAATATGTATTTAATTGTGTCATGTCTCTCCCTCATGTGTTATTTTCTCATAATCTTAACAAAAACCCCATCTAGGTTTCCTGCTTCATCCTTCCAATTCCTTCAACCTTTTCTGCTTAAGAAAGTCCGAAGTGTTTGCAATTCTGCAGACAGGAAAATGCTCAGACCCCGATTTTATTGTGTGCATATTTTTCCCTTAGCATTGTATGTCCTCTGTTCACTTAGTTAAAGAAATACATTCAACAGCTTAATAAGCCTTAGTTGTTAAATTCAGCTAAAATATCTTCTTTTAGGAGAATTTCATGATCTACCAAAAGTTTTAGGCAGTTCCCTATGTGATCCTATAGCAATGTCTATGTTATTTTTG
Source organism: Glaucomys volans (assembly GCA_020662805.1). Lineage (NCBI taxonomy): Eukaryota > Metazoa > Chordata > Mammalia > Rodentia > Sciuridae > Glaucomys > Glaucomys volans. The sequence goes on from JAJEJO010002623.1 coordinate 64,642, forward strand.
GGTTATGTATTTGTTTGTCTCCATGTGAATCTGAGAAAATGTAGAAAGTGTTTATTAAATTTAGTGAATCCTTAAAGTGACAAATGTTTTGTCCTAAGTATAATAATCATAAGTTCTGGAAAAGAGTCTAAATCCATGGCAGAGAAATAACAAGAATTTTGCTTCCGCAAACTGTAATGCTATGCAAACTGTAATGCTATGCAATGCTATGCAATTCATCACTTCCTTTTATGAAAGTCTCTATATCTTTAATTAAATAGATGAACTATGTTTACATATAAATTTGGGGGAATATGAGAAAGAAAAAAGCCGAAATGACCTAGTGGAATCTCAAAGACAAAACTGCTATTAAAGAAGCTAAAGTTTTCCATTTTTTGACCAGCTATTTTATTTTATTTTTTATTTTTGGCTAGTGTAATGTGTTTGCTATAATTGTGACAACAATCTTAACAGGATTGCAGTAGATCAAAAAGGTAATATCCTATTGTACTCTCTACTGGTTATGCAGCAACTGGAAGATTATATTCATTTGTGTGAACCAGATTTAAAGAGAAAAACTGACAAATGGTAATGTGTCCCCAGGAAGCTACAGTATGTAGTTCATATTATGCTGACCCTTGATGAAGGAGCATTATTTGAAAAGGAATATTTAAAGGAACACTAATGGTGTTTGAAGAGCCACCCTGGGAAAGAAAGATTAATTTTATTCTGTATCATGCTGAGGACAAAGCTAGGACAAATGAGTAGCTTTTAGAGAAAGGCAGATCTCACTTCCCCAAAGGCAAAATTTAACAGCAAAACATGGTAGTAGAATTGGGGTTGAGCAAAGGGGCAGAGAGTCCAGGAAGACTCAAAGGGACTCTGGCAAGAGAGAAAAAGAAAACAAGAGTACTCCACAGGGGG
>JAJEJO010002623.1:65644-119540 GCA_020662805.1 Glaucomys volans
AAGAAAAGTCAGGGTCTCTTATTCTTGGGGAATTGAATGATTGTCGAGATAGAATCATTGATTAGAAAAAAAAAAAATCTGCACTTATCCCATGACATCAAAAGGGCTGATGGAGTGTTGGCTGTTCTGAGGGGTAACTACTCCAGCAAATCATCAGAACAGCTCCCATAAACCTGGCCGACATATGGAGGCAGGAGTTTTAGGAAAAAAAACTGAAGTGTACACAGTCACCAGCACTGTACAAAGACCTGAGACCTGAGAACAAGGTAGGAATACACAATGTTATTGAACTTTGTTTTATTGTGCATTGCAGATATTGTGTTTCTTACAAATCAAAGGTTTGTGATAACTCTGCGCTGATCAAATCCATTGAAGCCACTTTCTAACAGCATGTGCTCACTCTGTCTCTGTGTCACATTTTGGTAATTCTCACAATATTTAAAACTTTTCTATCATTATTACATCTGCTTTGTGATCTGTGGTCCAGAGGTCTTTAATATTATTATTATAATTGTTTTGAGAGCACCATGAACCATGCCCATATAAGATGGCAAACTTAATGGATAAATTTTGTGCTCTAACTGCTGGCTTATTCCTCTGTTACTCTCCTGCATTCCCTGAGACATCACAATACCAGAAATTGGCTAATTAATAACCCTCTCCGGTACTATAAGTGTTCAAGGGACAAAGAGTTGTGTGTCTCTTACTTTAAATGAAGGAAAAAACAGTTGAGCTTATAAGTGAGGAAGGCTTGTCAAAAGTTGACATCAACTGATGGGTAGGCTTTTGCACCAGTTAGCCAGACTGTGAATGCAAAAGGTTTTTTTGTTTGTTTGTTCTTTCTGGATACTCAGGATTAAACCCATGGGTGCTTTACCACTGAGCTACATCCCCAGTCCATTTTATTTTATTTTTTAAATTAAATTAAATTTGACTTTATTTTATTTTAGACAGGTTTGGGCTGGCCTCAAACTTTTAATCCTCCTGTCTCCCCGTCTCCATCCTCCCACCCCAAATTGCCAGGAGGACAGGTGTATATCACCATTCCTGGTTAAGAAAAGTTCTTGAAGAAAATTAAAAATGTTACTCTAGTGAACACACTAATAATAAGAAGGTTAAATAGCCTTATTGCTGATATGGGGGAAGTTTTAGTGTTCTGGATAGAACATCAAACCAGCCACAACATTACCTTATGCTGAAAGCAAAGCCAGAGCAAGACCCTAAGTCTGTTCGATTCTGTGAAGCCTGAGTGAGATGAAAAAGCTGCAGACAATTTTGAAGCTGACAGAGGTTGGTTCATGAGTTTTTTGGAAAGAAGGTACCTCCATAACATAAAAGTGCAAGGAAATGCAGCAAGGACTGATGTAGAATCTGCAGTGAATTTTCTAGAAGAGCTAGCTAAGATAATTGATATAGATGGCTATGCTAAACATCAGATTTTCCACTTAGATGTACTGCTTTATATTAGAATATACTGTCTAGAACTTTCATAGCTAGAGAGATGTCAGTGTCCAGCTTTACAGTTTCAGAGGACAGGATAATTCTTACTAGGGGATAATGCAGCTGGTGACTTTAAAATCATTGCTCATTTACCATTCTGAAAAACCCAGGTCCATTAAGAATTATACTAAATCTACTCTGCCTGTGCTCTATAAAGGAAATAAAATTTGGACAACATTTCTGTTTGCCACATGCCTTACTGAATATTTTAAACCTCCTCTTGAGACCTGCTATTTAGAAAACAGGACTCTTTTAAAATATAACTGTTTATTGACATTGTACTTGGTCAAACAAGAGCTTTGATGGATATACGTAATGAAATTAATATTTTTATGCCTGCTAACACATGCAGCCCATGAATCAAGGAGTATTTTTTCCTTGACATCTTTTTATATTTAAATTATTTTTTTCCTTCTTGCAGTGCTGGAGATCAAACCCAGCACTTCATGCATAGTAGGCAGATAGATGCTGTACCACTGAGCAAAATGCCCAGCCTTATTATTACAAGACTAATTATTTAAGAAATACACTATAACTGCAAAAGATAGTGATTTCTCTGATGGATCTTGGCAAAGCAAATTGAAAACCTCTGCAAAGATTCACCATTCTAGATGCCATTAAGAATATGTATGACTCTCTGGGCATGGTGGCGCACACCTGTAATCCCAGTGGCTTGGGAGACTGAGGCAGGAGGATCTTGAGTTCAAAGCCAGTCTCAGCAAAAGTGAGGTGCTAAGCAACTTGGTGAGACCCTGTCTCTAATTAAAATACAAAAATAGGGCTGGAAATGTGGCTCAGTGGTTGAGTCCTCCTGAGTTCAATTCCCTATACCCCCTCCCCCCAAAAAAGAATATATATGATTCATTGGAAGAGATAAAAATAGCAACATTAACAGGATTTTAATGAAGTTGATTCCAACCCTCATGGATGACTTTGAGAGATTCAAGACTTCAGTGCAAGAAGTAACTTCAGATATGGTTGGAATAGGAAGAGAACTAGAATTAGAAGTGGAACTTAAAGATGTGACTGAATTGATGAAATTGCATGATGAAATTTAAATGGATTATGAGTTTCATCTTATGGACGAGTAAAGAAGGTGGTGTCTTGAGATGTGCTGTACCCTCTTGTCAACATGCGAAGACCATTGCTTAAATTATAAGACAGAATTTAGAATATCACATAAAATTAGTTGGTGAAGTGGTCACAGAGTTTTAGAGGACTGAATCCAATTTTGAAAGAATTTCTACTGTAGGTAAAATGCTGTCACACCACATTGCATGCTACAGAGAACTCTCATGAAAGAAAGAATCAATTAATGTGGCAATCCTCATTATATTATTTTCTTCAGAAATTGCCATAGCCACCTGGGTCCTCAGCATGCTCATCAGTCAGCAGGTATCAACATTGAGGCAAGAGCCATCGGCAGCAAAAACATTACTACCTGCTGAAGTCTCAGGTGATTGCTAGCATTTCTGGAGCAATAAAGTATTTTAAATTAAGGTATGTGCATTTTTAGACATAATGCTATTGCACAATTAATGTTTATGTGTACTAGGAAACCAGGGGAAAAAAAAAAGCTCCTGTGACTCTTTATCCTGATACTGTATTGCCATCATCTGTAACCAAATCTGCACTATCTCCAAGGTGATTGCACCTTAAGATTTGTTACACGTGACAAACAACTTTTATTCAAAATTCCAGTAATTGAATTCAGTTGGAATACTCATATTGAATGAAATGTATCTGATATGCATTTTAATTAATTTCTTAAAATAAATATAAGTATATCCTTAAAATATCATTAGAATTGCTGATAGAAATGAACCTGAGCTAAGAAATTTCACTCAGAATTATACTATTGCTAGCTATCTGTAAGCTGGTACATTTTATTAATTTTTGGCACTCTAAATGGAAAAGACAGCATCAATGAGTAAGGAGATTCCTGCTATCAGTAGTACTCAAGTAAATAAGAGCAATTTTATCTACTGCTGTGGAGTGCAATTTTAAGAACAGACGGATCACCACTGAGAAGTCCAAATCTGAGAGTCTTTATTAGCCGGCAGACAGACTGTTTCACACAACACCGAAAATAGCTATTGGGAGAACAGCCCCGACCTCAGGGTTGCAGGGGGTTTTATACCATGTTAGTACATCAATCATAAGTGTCTGTTGCTATGATTCAGAACTACAAGCTAACATCATGAGATCTAAAATCATAAGCAGAAAGGGAAGTGAGTCAAAATGACCTTACTTAGGTACAACTTAAAGAATGGTTACTAACATCTAGACAATCACTGTTGACATGGTACATTGTCTAAGAAAAATAGGAACCAAAAAGAATAAATCCTTTTGATGTTTATACCTATGTAATAAGCCTGATGAGCTTCTTGTGTGTCACTAACTCCCTACCAAGGAGTAGTCAACCACTGAGATCAGCTTTTACTGTGTGTCTGTTTGTCTTTTCTCCATCCCCTCACCGCCAGGTGGGGGAACCTGAATTAACAGCTGTGCACATCACAGCACCAAGAAATCTAAGTAGAATTTTTATGACCTAGTGATATTTTTGAATTGTTTAGAAGACTATTTCATACACAAACACCATGATATTATTCTAGTAAATCTTTAATATGCTGGAAAAACCTTTAGATGAGATTCCTCACAGAAATATTATTCTAGGCCATTGCCAAAATTTAGTGTAGAAAATATGACAGAATGAAGTAAAAAAGCTACTTTAGGACATTCAGGGTGGGTTTTTTTTCTTTTAATTTTACTTTTACATGAGAAATAATCTGAAAATTATATTTTTAGGAACATAGAGTCTTACAGTGGAATTTTTGGAATGTGCTTTTTACTAGATTTTATTCAGAAGGACTCCACTCCTTCAGTTGTTTTGATGTTCATTAACCAACTTAACCTACAAAATATTGTTGAAAGACAATTTCCTCTCCATAGCCTGTCCCTGAACAAAGTCTTTGGACTTATTTGAATCTAAAAAATAAATCTGTGCTCTTCTAGTGATAGTGTCCTAAGAAAGTGGAGATAAGCAAGACACAGCACAAGTGAACACGTGTACAGGGGTAGAGCTACATTACCTTTACTCTCAAGTTACTGTTTGGGTCAGCGTATTGAGCTTCCACTATTCAGTGTGCTGTTTGGCTCAGAACTTGATAAAAAATGGCATAGTAGGAAAAACATTATTTTAATACAGCTTAGACAAATTTGTGTTCTATCAGAAATTCAAATGATATACTCCCAGGAAAAGGGAGGAGAGAAATTTTACCAAAAATCTTTTTCACGTGGAATTTGAATCGAACTTCGATGAATTTCTTTACTTTAGCTAATGTATTAGCCTTTGCTCATATTTATTCATTTTACTTTTTTATTGGTGTATTATAATTATACATAATAGTAGGATTTGTTGGTACATTTTCTCACATGAGCACAACATAATGTGGTCAGTTCCATTACCCAGTTTCTCTCCTCACCCTTGAGAATTTGACTTTCGATTGCCTTGTTTAATTGCTAAAGGAGGAACCCTCAAGTAAGACTTGGAATTTAGATACAATTTAGAGTATGAAGGTTTTGAAAGTCAAATTTGAATTTACATTTCACTTATTGGTAAATCACCAAAGACTTTAGAGATTAATTGGGAGGCCATTAGAAGTAAGCACTTGAAGAGAGATGATCAGAAGGAAATATTGAAGTCCAAAATGAATTTTTAAGAACAACACCATTATGTAAATAAGCAAACAGAGGAAAACACACAAATTATTTTACTTCAGCACAAACTTTAATTAGTGTTTTAACAGAAATTTAAATGATGTATTACCAGAAAATGGTAGTCACCTGTGAGTCAGATATTGAAAAGTTGTGGATATGCTAAATTTTGGGGCCTTGTGTTATTAGATGGGATCAAGCAGGCAACCAGAGATATGAAATAGAATATAGGAGTCTGGCAATTATTATGGTTATCTTCCATTTGAGTTTTTCTGTGTTTTTATACTTTCAAGTGGTTTATCTTTCATGCGGGTTTTTAGAGCAGAATTCATTACTTAGCATGTACTTCTTTATTATAGAAATTGATAACCTTCCTTTGCAAGAATATTTCAAATGGAATTCAAGGTATCCTTCTTCAAGAACCATTTTAACCCTTCTTAGTTATCATGACACCCTTTTAAAAATTATTTGCCCTATAGACTGTTAGCTGATATCATTCATTTGATACCTGGCAAAACTGATGAAACTGTGCATAAATCTTCTCAGTTTATATTAAATTTTCTAAGGAGTATTAGAAAGGAAGTTTTTACTTTTTCTATTCTTCTGATTCTTATTGAGACTGTACTTCTCTCATTTATAAGAGTTGTCAAATTAGCTATGTAAGTTTGACACATAGAAGACCATTTGAAGCCTCATACCTGGGTTGCAACACCCTCTACTGGAAGAAGTTGTAGAACACACATATGCAGTTCTGATTGCAAAAGAAAAATACAGAAGCCGGGATGTCAGAGCAATAATTAAAAGATAATTATCCTTTAAGCAAATATATGTGTGTATATGTAATTCAAAAGAATGCATTTACTTAAATGCCAAGATGTTTTGGTAATTTAAAAATGTGACATATAAAATGGATCACTTAGGTTGGCATTTTTTTTTTTTTAAATATCCTTTGCTCTTTCAAAGTAACCATTCTCATTATGGAAAATATAAGATACACTTTAGAAAATAAAAATAATTAATAATACCAGCATAATAAACTATTTAAAAATAACTGTGTTGTTCTTTATTTATGTTTAGTCTTTATTCATATTTTACATAGTAGAAACAACTACATAGCAATTTTGTGTAATATTTTTTCTTGGTGCTATGACATACAAATCTATGTAATTCTGAAGAGTTCCACTTTCATCACTGTTACTTGTTTCCTTTTCCTTCTTTTCACTTTAAGTAAAAAATTAGTGCATCAGTACTAGAAAGAGCATTTGATCATTGTGCCATAGTCTCTTGCTTACTGGAGATCTTCTCCTTTTTGACCTGGAAACACTGTGTGTGTCTGCCTACTCATCAACATTCTGGTTGGCTACTAAGAGCCCCCTACTGTTTGCTCTGTGGAAAGTATTTCTCTGGGCCATAACAGAAATAGATGTCAGGGATTTGTTTTAAAGAACTAGATTAGGCCAAAGAAATGAATTACTAGTAAAATATCCAAGTGCTGTCTCACATTTCTTAGCCCACATAAGTTAGAAGGGATCATTTTGTAAATATTGGCAGATTCTCAGTGTTAGTGAATATGTTTTCAGTTCTATTACTAGTTCTGTTAGCAGTTTTTTTCTTCTTCAGTCAGAGACTGTGGAGGCCAGGTGTTCACAGTGCAAAACCACAAGATGAAAGCAGCCTGGATTGCTTATCCAATAGTCTTGGAGAGTCATCCTACTGGCAATAGCCTGTAGGTAGAAAATCAATTTGATGTATTGAGTTATGGAGATTTAGGTGTGTGTTACCACAGTAAAATGCAGCTGATCCTGATGAGCACATGATGATTCTTGCAATCAGTGTTTGACAATGTGTTTTGTTTGCTTTGGATGCCTTCCCAAGCACCTCCATTTCTTCACCAAGAAGTCTTTTTCTGGATTCTTGTTTATAGGGCTCAGCTCAGGAGCATTTCTTTTGATAAAGATTCTTTGATTATCCCCAGCCTCCATGCATGGTTAGTTACTTCTTCCAAATGCCTTTGTAGTATCATTAACATATAGATGAATGATTCTCATGTGTTGATAAGATTATTTTGTGGACATAGGTTAAGTAGATTTCCCTTTAGAATAGTTAGCATAGATCAGCAACTTTCAAAGTGTGCTCTACAGACCCCTAAGAATCTATGAGACTTTCTCGAGAGGTCAGTGAAATTAGACGGATGGTGCAAAAGCTGTAGATGCTAAAGTTGTTGGCACCACTGCAAATTGAGGTAGTGGCACCAAACTGTAGAAAGGACCATTATATTATTGAATTTTTCACTGCCACAAAATTACAGGGAAAAATTCAATATCATTCAAGAATACCCTGAATGAAACATTAATAATTTAAAACTATATTAAATTTTGACCTTGAGTACATGTCTTTGTAAGACTGGGAATGACAAAATAAGAGTACACATGAGCACTTGTGCTACATATTTGAATTAAAAAGGCAGTCCCAGTAAAAGGACTTGAGCAAATGTATGACTTGCAAGCTGAAAGTAACACTTTTGTCATGGAAAAACCAGTCATGTACCTGAAAAGAATGACCAACAGGCTATAGTGATTTAGAAGAGATAGTTGACAGACAGTTTTTGGAAAATGAATAGTAAACCCATCACTAGGAAAATAATTGCTACCTAATGATAAACTTCAAGATCATGAAAATAGAATTTTGGTACGTTTATCTGTGTCTGATATACTTTTACCAAGTCTAGAAGAAAAAGCTACCTTCAAAAAAGTGATAAAACTTTTAGTGTTCTAGGTTCTCTGGTGCAGGAGAGGGTACCCGATAGTAGTCTTGCTGAACACTGTCCTACGCCCACCTTCCCTATGCTAAAGCACTGCTTCTCTTTGCTTTTAGGCTCTCCCATCCCAGAAACTACAGAGAGTAACAGGAGAATCCTCACAAACTGTTTCATCAATACAGTAGAAAAGCATATAGATTTTTAGTTATAGGAAAATACTAAGAGACTACTAATGCCATTAAAAAGTCAATAATTCTTCTGAAACTGTGAGGCTAACAATTTGAGCAGGCTCATTTGTAATAGAAATTTCATAGCTTCATAAAATAGCTACTACCAATACAGAAGTGTTGAAAAGGGAAGCATGGGGAAAATAGAATAAATGCCCAACAGAACATGAATAAGAATGGAAGGATCCATCTTCAGCCTTCACAAACATTTTCTTCAAAGGAAACTGAGGCTCAAGTCTCCTTTCCTGGAAAAGGAGTAGTCTTTCCTAAAAGGAACTGGGGCCATGAATTCAGACTTGTAGTTACTGCTTTTCGTTTTAGTTTTTGACAGAACCCACATTCTTGGAGAAAAGTAATGAATAATAATAATAAAAAATCTTTATAAAATTCTAAGCAAAGTTCCAGAGGATGTCATTGGATCATGAAAGAGTAAACCAACAAATACAGTAAATATATTAGCAGAGTTAAAGAGGTATGTGGGATGTCTTATGGCTGAGAACGAATGAAAAGGAAAGAGCAACTAAAAACTGAAAAGAAAAACTCCAAAACAGGTCCAGCAGAAAAGGAACTGGATCTAGCACTGGTTTTATAGAATATCAGAGTTATAGAACATGCCATCACTCCTTGGGGATGTTGTCAAAGTCCTAGTGAATACTTAAGGTCAAATGAGAGGTGAGAATAAAAAAAAAATGATTAGTTCAGTTACAAAAAAGAAATATCACCAAGGCCGTTACAATGCATGGTCACTCCACAGCTCCCCAGTGGTGTAGGAGGAACATCTTTTTTAGGACTTAGAAAAATCACAATTATTAACTAGACATCAAGTTTTCAAACTTTGCACACTCTGACCTCTCTAAGGTTTTATTTCTTCTAATACAAACTGAATGAATACTAAAAATGCCCTTTTAAATTGATTTTCATTTTCCTTTATCTCAGAATCTTAAAACAGATTTTGTTTTGTTTTTGGTTTTTTTGCAGTGCTGGGGATTGAACCCAGGGCCTTGTGCTTGCAAGGCTGGCACTCTACCAACTGAGCTATGTTCCCAGCCCTGAAAAGAGAGTCTTTAATATGTGTAATAAACATGCCACATTACCAAAAACCTTTGGAGCACTTTGAAGCCTCCTTTTATGGGTTGCATGCATTTTGTTATGCACATTTAATTAATCTATATGAAATATTTAAGATAATTGTTTATATTCAAAGCTGTGTCAAATTTTCACTATTCAATATAATGACAATATCAAGACTTATTAAACATTTCATTCATATTAAATGTTTCATTTTGTGGATAAAGCCACAAAATTAGTAGTGGTTGTCTTTTTGACATTATTTACCAGTTTATTAAATTAAACAGAGTGCAGTGTGAGTTGTATCTTTTTTATTGATGATATTTTCTATCATTAAAACATGAACAGAATTATTTATTTGTTTTGAACAATGTTTGAGTGAACATAATACTAATTGTAGAATTTGATTTTAATAAATAACTCATGAAAATTTTACATATGAAATGGATGCCTCTGCATTGCTACTTTTCATTGAAATGTCTGTCATTAACAAATTAATTCAGTAAAATACAGAATATGGAGTGTTATACTTAAATTTGAAAATAAAAAACTATTGGTTTCATAAAGCTTTTTATTTTGAGCGAAAAGAATACGCAAACATCTATGTGTAATAAATTGATTTTTAAACAAAAGTAGAGATCTCCAAGATGAAAATATGTATGTCATTATGACCAAGATTGGACGATTTAACACCCTCTGTAGAAGAACATTTCTTTTCAATCATATGTTTCTTGACTAGCTCCTTGCTATGACTCACTTTTTAACTTCAGTGTAGCCTGAATTTAAAAAATAGCAATTTTTTATTTTATCTAACATTTGCATCATGATAAATGGAAACAATAGAAAACTATGTTGTTTCTGAACTTCTAAGTATTCTTCATTTGCTTCATCATGTGACTTTCAGTCAACAATGAAAATATAATCATATGGGTAACTAAATTTTCCTGTCTCTTCCATGCTTCTCAGAACTCATGACTTATCTCTCTGAATTAGTGTTTGTTTAACATGGAGGTGAGTTCTTTACAAAAGCAAGAAACTGTGGTGATTGCCTTTTTCTGCTTTATGCTGCTAAAACAGAATACCATAGAGTAGGTAGTTTATAAACAGTAAAGTGTATTTCTCATGAACCTGGAGGCTGGAAAGTCCAAGAGCAGATGCCGGCCATTTTTATGTCTGATACAAGTATCATCTCCACTTTCAAGATAGTGCCTTGAAGTTGTATCCTCCATGGAGAAGGTGAACTGTCCCTAACATGGCAGAAGAGCACTAGAGCTGAGGGAGAGAGCCAAAGGGGTCTAACTCACACTGTTATAATGAATCTATTCCTGCAATAACAGCATTAATCTATGTATCAAGGCAAAGCCTTCATGGCCCAATAACCTCTCAAAGATTAAACTTCCAAACACTGTTGCAATGACAATAACATTTCAACATCAGTTTTAAAAGAGACAATGAATTCTTGGAAACTGGTTTATTCTAAATAGCTTTTGAAATTAACAAAAATTAAGGTATTTTGCAGAACAATTCCATATAACATCAATTTTCTCCAAACATAGGAAATCATTTGGGTGCAAGCATACTTGGTGAGTTCTGTGAATGAAACTTGAATCCACTTCAATATAGGATGAGGAGATGTTGTATATTCTTTGAACATTTGTTTTCAGTATGGAAGGAATAGGAAAATATAGGATGATCAAGAAAATGAAAAAAGTGATTTTTTTTAATTGGAAGAAGTCACTGAAAATTTCACAAACCATAAAGAATTTTAGAGGGTCTAGTTATTTTTGGTTTTGTACAATTTATTTAGGTATTTACATCAATTTTATCTCATTTTTCTTCTTAGTAGATCTAGATGAGGAATGTGCTGTATGTTCATAGACCATGCATCCTAAGTTTACTATGATTTAGGAAATTAGAGATCTATTCTTAGGCACATTTCTAACTTATACCTATTTCTTGATCTGTCTCCTCTATTCTGTTTTTCTCACAACGTGGTTAACTTAATTCCTCTAGGTATGAAGGACATGAAATAAAAGATGCTGCTGCTTGGAAAATTTCACAGTTACTGTGAATAAAGAGAAGGGCAATGAGAACCAAATATTTCAGACCATGATTCAGGGGGTATTTCTATATAGATACAAGTGAGAGATATAAAATACTCCATAAATAAAAATGCCTTTTGTGACCGTAATATCAGTGTCATTTCCCAGCACGGACTTAGGTTTTAACTCAAAGCTGTGAATAGTTTTCAGTCTTTGGAGCAAATAAGCAAGCAAGCAAACAAATAAACAAATGAAAAAAAAAAAAAGAATAAAACAACACCAAAAAGAAAAGAAATAGACACAAAAATGTGAATTGTCAACGTTTGTGGTCTTAGTCTCGTCCTTATCAAGGACTTCTGTGACCAACAAAGAGGCAGGGAAGGGTGGGTGTTATTCTGCTTCTTTAGGCAAGGTTTTAGCCATTTTGTTTCAATTTTTTCATCTGTAAAGACAGGATACAAGTAAGCTTCATAGAATGGACAGAGGATTAACTGGGATAAAATCATTAGAATTGTGCCTGACATAGAGTAAGAACTCAATGAATGTTAAGCATTGCTGTTTCATTTATTACAATAACGATTATGAATAAATCAATGTGATGTAAATTATGACCAAGTGAATTAAATATCAAGATAATAACCATAATTTATTATTCTGAAACTAATTTAGTGCCTAGTTTTTGAACAGTTGAAAAACATATGTGATATGAAAGAACTAAAAATCACATTTAAAAGTGAACTTACCAAACTTTAGGACAAATACATTATAGGGTTATATATGATATACACTTATTCCACATTTTTGATGAAGCAAAATTTGTAATTGGTAGATAGTGTAAAACTCAGTAAAACTTTTCAGAAAATTTAGTAAAAGATTTTCTTTTATATTCATTCTAAGTCATTGAAACTTAAAATTGGAATACTGTATAAGGATTCACAAAATCTCTAAATCAAGTTTTCAGTCAATACTGATAAAAAAATTTACTCTTACATAGTGAATATTACAGACTGAAGTCACTTAACTTGTGAAGGCTATGTGATTCATAAAACAAGACCTTATGCTCAATTCCAGACTGTGAGACCAGAACCATGGCCGATAATTCATATTTCTAGCCTACAGCACATCTACCTACAAACACAATCTGTAGATTTATCTCTTGAACTACCTTTCCTTCTCCCTTCAGCCTCTGAGCCTTCATCTTCTTCCCCATGCCCTACTGCTGCTTCCAGAATCATCCTCAAGGTCTTATCAACATCCTTCTTTCAAGACCGACTAATACCATCTTTTTGTGGTTGGCTCCTTTGCTACTGACTAACCATGAGCTCACATGTCAACTACAATTGTTGCATGAATGTAGAGGCTGCTTTCCGCCACCTGGCTAACCTGCACCTGCAGGCCTCCCTTGTCTACCTCTCTTGGTCTCCATTGCCACCATGAAAACATGGCACTGGAAGGTGTGGGCCTCTTCTGCAAACTGGTGGAGAAGTGTCACGGCAGCATCTGTGAAAGGTGGAAAACCATACAGTGGCTTACCCCTCTGCCAGGTGGACCGGTTGCTATTTGCAGATGAATGGGACAGCAGTCTGAATGATATGGAAGCCATGCTGGCCTAGGACATATGCCTAAAATCAGACCCTGTTGGATCCTGGACTCTGAACCTATTGATTATCACCTTTATGGCATCCTGGAGAACTATTTCCTAGACTGAAAGTGGAAACTCATAAGATAGGCAACCATCTCATAAAACTCTGCAAACTGAAGGGACCCAAGGTCAGTTGGGTCAGACTCATCTTGAAACATGAGTGGAACATCCCAGTCCTCTACTTCACCCTGTATAAGAAAGGAAGAAGAAAAGGGAATAGAGGAGAAGGAGACAAAGAGAGGATGAGAGTAGCCATCTAAGAACTCAAGAAAATAAACAAAACCCCAAAAGATAAAGAAAACAGTCCTTGAAAAAGATGGTCTGCCTTTAAATTTAATTAAAATACAATACACATTTTTCTGGTTTACAGTTATTTTTTCAAATATATTACAATAAGGAATTTCCACAAAAATCTATACCAACACTGAAAAATTATTGTCTCTATAAGTTTAAAATGCATTGTTTGGCCTAGTTTTGATGATGGTGATATTAATTTACAATGATTGCAAGGACTGATGAAGATCTGCAGAAAGAAATATGAGATTTTAACTCAGTACCTACATTCAGACAAGGTTTAGGTTACAGCCACATTTCTTCTATAAAAGCTGTGGTGACACCAAAGTAGACATAGCATGTTCCAATCCACTGCTCGTCATGCTGCCTGCTAGCTTGCCATGGACAAGGACACACTTTCATAATCCTACAAAGTCTGAATGACAAAAACCAAGAACTTGATGCTGTAGTGAGATAACTATGATGTGGGTTAATGAAATAAAAAAAATAGTATTATAATAGTTATTTTTGGTGGGAATACTTTCTTGGTCTAGACCTTTCAGGACCAAAAAAAAAAAAAAAAAAAAAAAAAAAAAAAAGGAGAGATTTCATTTTTTGTCTTGTTGTTTCTTCTTAAAATGTAAGTTCATAAACAATCCCTCAAGGGCATTATTCTTTCAACTATGGTACACATTAGTTTTAAAAGCATGTTAAATCTGGCTTAGGCGTAAGAGTCAAAAATGTCCTGAACTAGTTGGTACAAGATGATTTTCCCTTAAACACCAGTCTTGGAGGCAATCCAGTTGCGGTAGGAAGTCACTCGAGTGTAGACCCCTGGTTTATTGATTTTACCACATTCAATTCCCCAGCTCACTATTCCAACAAGGTACCAAATATCTCGAGAATTGGGATGAACCAGTGGTCCTCCAGAGTCACCCTAAATAAAACAAAGAACATTTATCATTATTACAATTTTCTTTTAGATACTTCAGTTACAGGAAATGTTAAGCCCAGATTAAGTCCACCTAAGTGGTTGTTGTTTTATAGAGACCAGAGGAAGGTATGTGATGCAAATCCCTGTACCATCCTTAACCCCAACTGTGACTGACTGGAATGTATTCTCTGCTATTTACCCAAACCTGAATGTGTTATCTGAAAAGTTACAAACTAATTCTATGAGAAAGCTTTTGGGTGACATATAGCATGAATATACTTGATATTCAGGATTTCATAACTGAGAAAATTATTCAGAACACTAGTCATGAGAGAGATGAGAACGTAGGAAGAATTGGGGAATGGGCTGAAAGTAAACCATCTCTGAGATGCTCTTTTATGGAGATGTGGGTAAGAGATGGACTGTGATGATAGCCTGGAACTGCATGCCAGTTCTGCTACTTACTAGGAGTGTGACCAGGTACCAAGTACTTAATGTTCCTCTGTCTCAGTTTTCTCATCTATGAAATGAGAATAATGATCATATCTACATTATAAGATTGTACTGACAATCAAATGAATTGATATTTGTAAAGGACTTAGGAACCAATTCAGAGTAAGTTCAACATAGTGTTAAGCACTTAGAAACACATCTTGTATGTACAGAAGAATTACTATAGTGCAAGGCTGAGAGGGATACTGACAGGACTGTCACGCAAGTACCAGTTAACTGAAGCATGCAATTGTCTCCATCTTGTTGATTTTCATGAAATAATAGCAGTTATTTATATACTATGTGGTCACTATGAATGGTTTCCAGAGTTACCTGGCAGGCGTCGATATTTCCTTCTATGTACCCTGCACATAGCATTGTGTCCTCTATCATACCGTTGTACACTTCCTGAGCATTACAAGTGTTTGCATCAATAATTTTCACAGGTGCTTTCTGAAGTAACTCTGGGAATTCACCTACAGAAAGTAAACATCAGTAAAAGAGTGGCTGTGAAACAGAGCAGGGTAGTACCTTCCTTTGTCCTCTGTGAGTAAGACCTATATTCAATTGTTGCCCCTTAGGATAAAAAAGCCCACTCAGTTCCATCACTCAAACTGACAAAAAAAAAAAAAATCTTCAAAATGACATTCAAAGTATCTTTCGAATGTGCTTTACAAAGTCTTCATCTTTCTTCTATCTTTGGACCGGAATCTTCTCAATTAGGTTCTCCAGATAAAGGAGGTTTTATACCACAACAGGTTTTCCTGGAATGTTCCAAACCAGGGCAATTTGCAGTAATAACCCCATAGGCAACATTCGTGAGTGATCACCTGAGTGTACTGGGCATCTAGAGGTAAATGATGCCTTGGACTCTACCTAGATTGCTCATATGTCTTGTTGCTCTTTTACTTTACACAGTGTGTTAAGTTTCACTGGACTTACCATCAAATGAAAGTGCTCCCCATCCTGTAACAACAACTCCTTCACCTGGTGGCACAATCTCTGTGGCTTCAGGAAGACAAACTCGATGTACGTCATTTGTAAATACAACTTTTTCAGTGAGCAGTATAACTGCAACATCATCGTGATGCTCACCCTTGATGTAGTCTTCATGAGGAATAATTTGTTGAACATAATGCTGCATATAGGGGGGACTTACTCTAGTGCCAAAGCTAACAGTAAAGTTTTTGGGATTTTCTGACCTAAAGAAACAAAAATCACGTATTTTGTATTTATTGAAAATAAATAGAAATTCTGTATTTTATAAGGAATAGTGGAAATACTGCATCTACTATACACTTTTTTATGACATTAGTATTTCTTTCCCTATAGTCCACTGCAATGATACAACTTGACCTTTTAATTCATTTTAAACATTTAAAAAATCTTGAGTCCCTACACCATGCATTATGTAAGGCAATGAGGATTCAGAAATGAAAATAAATAGTGTATGCTTTCGAGAAGCTTAAATAAAGCAAAAGATAGGCACAAACAAGCAATTTTAATAATTGTTTAAATTCTTGAAAAAATTTTTGTAGTTTTAGATGGGCAGAATGCCTTTATTTTATTTGTTTATTTTATGTGGTGCTAAGGATCGAACCCAGTGCCTCACACAGGCTAGGCAAGCACTCTGCCCTGAGCTACAGCCCAGCCCTTGTTTAAATTCTTGTGTGTGTAATTAGTGGGTCCACTAAACATATGGGCTTAAATCTGTGTGCTTAAAGGAAAGGAAGATTTCTAAGGGAAAGTAGTATTTTGCAGAGGACTGAGTCATATTTGCCTAAAAGACCAGGAGAGTGGAGCGCTTATGGAGAGAGAAAGAGAGAGATTGATATATGGAGATACAGAGGTATGAAATAGGATGCTACAATTTAGCAATCATAAGTAGTTTAAGATCTAAAGTGCAAAGCGATGAAGACAACACTCGTAAGAAAACAAGTACCAAAAATCATGACCCTTCTCATGATTTTTTACTGGGGAGGTATGAAAACCTTAGCCTTACCATGTAATTTTTCCTTCAACAGGGACCTACTTTTAGGTCCTCAGTGATATTTTGAATGTTTTTTATTATTGCAGTATCGTTACACATAGTATTGGGGTTCATTCCATATATGCCTGGAATATAATTTGTTTCACTTCAGTCCCAGTACTTCTCCTTTCCCTCTCCTCCTCCCTCAGCTGTTCCCCTTCTCCTGCTCTACTGGTCTTCCTTCTATTTATTTATAGGTTCTATTTTTTTACATGTGTGCTCATAGATGTACATAAAGATGAAATTCACTGTGGTGTATTTGTGTACATATCATAATTTGTCAACTTCTGAGTCTGACTTTTTTCACTTAGCATGAAGTTCCCCAGTTTCATACATGTACCAGCAAATTCCTTAAGATACTTTTGAGGATGAAAGGGAGTGCAACTAAGAATTAAGCAGGTATAACAGCTATAAACTGTGACTAGTGCAGGGCCATTTGTCTCCACAGACGAGCAACATGATGAACTTACCGTTGAAAGCAGTGAGCTGCAGTTACCAAGTATCTGTCACTGATCAAGGATGCCCCACAGTAGTGTCGGCCATTGAATTTCAGACTTGCTTGCCATGGCCATTCTCCTTTTTGAGCAGTGGAACCTCCTTTGATTCTGTCATATGTAGCTGACATCCTTGGTCGTCTTCCACAGCCTGTCAGGGAGAGTCAGTTTTGTTTCATTGAGAATAAAAAGGTAATATTTGATTATAAAGCAGAGACTGAGCTGAGCTGTCCTGATATGGTTATATCTGACAACATTTTACACTGATAGAAATAAAATATAATCAGTACAGGAATCACTAACCTCCTCTGGATTGCCTATCTAGTCATCATAATAGTTCTAAAATATTTCAGCACTTGGAGAATGTGTGAGATGTGGGAGGCAAAGTCACAGTTAAGTCCATGGACTTTGCAACCAGACTCCCTGAGTTTGAATTCTGGTCCCACAACTTACAAGCTGGATAAATCTGGGCAAGTATTTTACTTCTTTGTGTTTGACTTTCCTCACCTCTAAAATGATATCAGTATGCCTGTCTCTAGCACTGCTATGAAGATTGCATGAATTATTCTATGTGAAGTACTTAGAACTGTGTCTAGTGAAGAGAAACTTCACTTATAATTTATATTATCTCATGTTTAATTTCAAAAGTATTTGAACTTACGGTTGTTGATCATCTTTTCAGCTTCGACCTTACTGATTTCTGTAATTGAACAAAAAAAAAAAATACAAAGTTATTTAATAATTAACAGAGCCTGGGGCAATGGAGAAAGATGGTAGGTCTAGCAGAGCATAAAGGTCCAGAAATAATTTGGAATATCAGGATGAAGAGTCAATAGGAAGGAGAGAACATTGGTTTATTGGAATATTTCTCTTCCTATATGAGAATGCATTATGTGTAAATAACCATCTTCATAGTTCCATATGGGAGACTTCTTTTTTAGTTAATTGAAATTGTATATATATCATCTAAAGTGGAAAACTATGAGTTTCCTATCATAAAAGAAGAGGAAGTCTCCAAAAGTGAATCTAATTTGGGTCTATATATAAAAATAACTTTGAAAAGTGACCTGTCTCATAATGGCAGATCCAGTGTTGTTTTTGAAAATTGAGGAGACCATGAAAAGAAAACCAAAGCACACCATTACTTATAAAGATTGCTTAAAGTAGTAATATCAGCTTTGGAATGAGAAATGGCTTCCCTACCCCCAAACCACCTATAAGGTGTGGCATTATTAAATGCGTTTTTAACAATAAAGAAAACAAATCATTTTTCTGATTTAAAATGAAATTCATTTTAAAATATATTTAAGATTAGCTTTGTGCCTGGAATTATGATATGGGTAGGGACAACATAATGAAAGTAACACTGCTCAGGTATAATACATAAGCTTACCCATGAGCCTAAGAGAATTAGGATCTGTAGGCAAGGATCCAGAGTGGTTCTTCAGCATCTGACGTAAGATGCTTTCAATTCTTTGTCTTGTGGTTTCCTTTATTGACCTGGAATCCTTGAATACCAGCCATATATGTGCTGTCAGACTGTTGTTATCAGGACTGGAAACAACATAAAGGTTTCGTATGTTGCTAAAAGTAGCATTTCCTTCCTCACTCTCTGATTTTTTTTGTATCTTGGCTGCTTCTGCTCTTTAGTGGCTTTGTGCACTACCTTCACATTAGGTCAAGCATAGGATTATCCATTTGCCTACATTTTTGTGGTAGTAGTATGGATGCAGCTATATTATTCAATTTAGAGGTCAGTTCTACAAGTCTGATAGGGAAAGTTGAGATACAAATTATGACAATGACAATTCTACCCTCCAGGAATTTCCAGACATGCATACAATAACTATAATAAATGAGGCAGAAGCAAAAAGATATTTATCTCAACTGGAGATGTTCAGAGAAAGAATAAATTATTTTTTTACTTAAGGATCAGATAAATTTTTCTGAAAGAGGTGATATCTACACTGGACCTTCATATATTGTTATTGTACTTCATCATCAAGTAGAAAATTTCATTAGAGAAAAGAAGGAATCATACTATAGAATAACTGGTTGATCATAATATTAATTAACATTTATTGTGCATCTGATTTTTTGTTATCACACTTATTAGTACACATTTTGTTGTACCTATGATGACACTGAAATATAAATATTATTATCATGTTTTATATACATGGAAAAATTGAGGCTCTGATAAGTTATGCTATAAACT
The DNA here is from genome assembly GCA_020662805.1 of Glaucomys volans. Taxonomy (NCBI): domain Eukaryota; kingdom Metazoa; phylum Chordata; class Mammalia; order Rodentia; family Sciuridae; genus Glaucomys; species Glaucomys volans. The sequence continues at coordinate 85,039 of JAJEJO010002623.1, forward strand.
AAATGTACAACTACTAAATAGTGGTCTAGAGTCAGTACAGCTGATTCCATAACCATGGCTCCTTACACTAGGCACTCCATCACCCCATGCCTAGTCATCCAATGACTATGGTGTCTGGAAGATTGGGCTCAGAGAGAGGAGGACTTTTAATGCAATTCAAGAGATAGCAGTGATGAGAAGTTCTTGAGCAAAACTGTACTGAAAGATTAATCTGGGTCCTGGGGTTGTGGCTCAGTGGTAGAGCAGTTGTCTAGCATGTGTGAGGCACTGGGTTTGATTCTTAGCACCACATATAAATAAAAGAATAAAAATAAATGTCTATCAACATATAAAAATATTAAAAAAAAGAAAGATTAATCTGATGATTGATGTGGAAATGGTGGGCAACCCAAGAAGTTGGCCAACAGAATGAACAAGGAGTCCTGAAGCTAGTTCTGGGGTACTATCATCATGTTTTGGGCCTCGTTAAGAGGTGCTCAACATTTTGACACATAAATCAATAACAATTCCTACCAAGCACTTGACTCACATTCCTATCAAGCACTTGACTTACATAAGTTTGATTATTGCAGTAGTACATACCAAAGTGAAAAACTGTCCTGTGGCCTCTTAGTCACTTGGTCTTGACCCTACAGATATCTAAAGTTATGTACACTAGAAAACAAAGCAGAGAGGTCTTCTGGTGGTTGTAGTCACCTGGGACCTGGGACTCAACTTTTTCCATTTCTGTCCGATGCTAACATTGACCCCCAATGTTAATGTTATTTGGAACCTTAACCCATTCTGCAATTCCAGAAGTCACATGAGTCCAGGACCAGGGGAAAAGGGAGAATATTGGTGACACTAATGAAAGTAAAGCAATAACCACCTTCACTCAAAATGTATTAATTTGCAAATATTTCCTCACACATTATCTTTTATTTCTGGGTACAGTTCTGACAACAAGGCAGATCAGAAGCTGTCACTAACATTTCATAAGAGAGAGGAATGGATTCAAAGTGGTACAGCAACTTGCCCAAGACTCTAGGGCTTCTAAATGGCAAAGATTGGACTCAAGTTGTTTAACTGAATTTTAAGGCTCTTTCTGGTATTTTTTGCTACTCCAAATCCATATGCAGAGAACACAGCAAAGTAATTTTGCTTCTTGATATGGTGACTAGAGGATTTTACATGGTATCAAAGCCTGTCTTCTACCCCATATCTAAAAAGAATTCTGAGGATAATTCCGCAAGATGTGAAGCTGCTTGCAAGCAGAAAGATCAGAGAAAACAAAGTTTATATTTATGATACTGATAAATAAAATGTTAGTGCATCAAATATTTGTCTAAGGGCCATCTAAGTTTTCTGGATATAAACACTTAGGAAATCATAATGATAAGTTATCCATAATTTGAAGGTTAATACATTCCTGAGGGGCTGGGTTTGTAGCTCAGTGGGAGAGCACTTGGCTAGCATGTGTGAGGCATTGGGTCCTATTCCTAGCACCACAAAGAAATAAATTTTAAAAAATAAGTAAAGATCCATCAACAAGTAAAAAAGAATTAAAAAAATACATTCCTGATAGATTTAATGAATTCAACAACATAGCCCCAATGTTCACTTTGGTTATGTACTGAAAAATTTCTCTGGTATTTATGATAATGTTGGATATTAGTAACTTATTGATTAATGACTATAACATATTAACAGACTCTCACAATAGAACTTGAAGTATAATGATATGCATGATTCTTTACTTACACCAGTGTGAGGACTTGAGAATTGATGTATTGTCTGAAAATGTTAGAACTTTGAAATGCATCAACCATCTATTAAGAGAGAACACAGTCAAACATCAAAATCCAATAATATATTTATATTTTAAAGAATTAACAATGAAGCAAAAGTAGAAAACTACTAACTTACTTTAGTTTCAAGAATTTTACTAATATAGTTATTTTCAGGTGATGTCTCCTTTTCATAATTTATATTATATGGGATATCCAGCACTTTGAAGCTACCTTGATAGTAGTATGTCCTATTCTCTGTGAGACAAGGAAATAATCCAAGAAGTATTCAAATTAGATGGACTTCAAACTCAAATGTAGATTACATAATAATGACACCTTAGAATGGCATATTGATAAACCCTTGTGAATTTTTCTGGTATATTTGATTAGATACCCTACACATTGTGGAAAGTGTTTATAGAACCAATCATAGAAAACACACACACACACACACACACACACACACACGCATTCATGTACACACACACAGAAAAAGGTCAGAAAGAATAATTATATCATCTTGCTTCATACATAAAGGACTATATACTATAATGAGATTTCTGTTTAATCAGTTGCCAAATTATGAATAAAAATAGCTACCATTTAATATTCACTGAAGGAAGATATTTTGTAAAGACCTCATAAAGTATACAAATGTTTCAGGAGAACTGTCTCAGAGTGATTGAGTAACTTGCCAAATATAATACTAAAAGGAGCCAAAGATCAAAGCTCAATCTGCCTAACTTGAAAACCCACAGCTAAGCCATTATGTTTCCTTTGGAAATTTTCATAGATACTAAGCTACTTGATGTATGTCACACCTTATCTCTAGTAAGGTGATAGATGTTAAGTACTTACACCATGTTAGACATGGTGTAAGAGTTGTTAGCATATAATAAGAATCAAATAAGTCTTATTTTGCAATATGACCACTGCCCTTGAAGATAATCTTGTGGAAGAGACCTGCTCAATATGGATGAAGCCATTACATGAGTTACCAATAAGAATATGATTAAATGATGAAGTTGGTTTTTCAACTACAAGTTCTGTATGAATCAAGAGAAGTGAGGAACCATGATTAAAATAAAACATGATGCTATTAAAACTGTTCAAATATTTTATAGTGCTAAAAATAATGGAGAAAGAAGTCATAAAGTCCTAAACAAGAACTGAAAATGTTTTTATGAATGATTTATAAATGAATACCGCTAATTGCAGTTAACTTGTCTGTGCATTGTCAAATTTTTATTTATTATAAAGACCAAACTTTACAGTTGCAGTTTATCAGTTTATACCATAAACAGCAAAAAAGATCTGAAAACTATTCAACTCCCTTTTGTGTTCAGTGTTCACAATGCATCCTTCATTTCTTCACTTGGATTATGTCTCCAAAAGAATATTTATTCCTTTAGCAATGTACATTTAAATGTTGTGTGCGATATAATGGCAAATGTTAATAATGCTTATTTCTAGGATCTGGAGTCACTGATGACATTTTAAAGTGAGATAATTCATGGTTTGCAACAGATTCTTTGTCTTCATTATAAATGGGAATAGAGATGACAACAAAGACAAATAAATACAAATATATACAAACCCACAACCAGGAAATGAACCAGGAGACCAATAGTTATTCCAAGGATAGCCAACACTCCAAACACAAGGAGGATGATCATCCATTGTGGCAAAGATGTTCGGGAAGCTGTGACTGGCCTGTAAATAAAGGATATGAATATGAAAAATAAATCAGAAAAATCACAATCTTCAAATCTATACTTCATGTTCCCTCCCTAAAACTCCACAATTAAGCAAGTACTAACAAAGACATAGGAAGGAAGAGAAAAAGGAAAAAAGTGCTTTCCTTAAAGTGTATGATTGAACTTGTGCTATGAAATTTTATGCATTTTTCCTGAATCTGTGATATAAAGTTGTTTTTCCAGCATATGAGGTTTAGTGCCAAGATATCTGTACCTGGGATCTAGTTGCATCCTGTGATTAATGGATAGGAACAGTTAATATCAATAAGTTAAGATCTTTCCGGGGGTGAGGGTGGGGCAAAAGAAATGTCTTAGAAGTTCTTTATGCCTAAATCCAGCATAATTTAATTCATTATGCCCTTATTAATACAGATATAAAGAGCTTTGTGTGTTAGAGCAGTATCTATCTTATTAGCTTGTTTATTACTGTGCTCAAGGAAACTTTAATAGAAAAGCATGCATGATGAATCTACAATAAATTAGGTGTTTTCACTGTGTTTCATTTAGTTAACAAATATGGGTTGAGAGCCATAACCTAAACTGAAATAAGGATCTGTGGGAATATCCCAAAGAGGCAGAGAAAGACAGTCCTGGAAAAAGAAACAACACACAGCACTCTAAGAATGACTGGTGGTTCAGTTTTTTTTGCAGCAAACTGTGAGCCAAGAATTAGCCAAAGATGAAATTTGACAGTGTGATGATTAATTTTAAGTGTCACCTTTGGCTGGGCTGGGGATCCAGCTGTTTGGTCAAACACAAGTATAGATGTTGTAAAGGTTTACCTAGTCCTGATTAATATTTATAATCAGTAACCTTAAGTAACAATTACTTCTGATTCTGTAGGTGAGCCTCATTCAATCATTTGAAGACCTTGGGAACCAAAACTAACATCTTGGGAGAAGAATGAATTCTGCTTTGAGATGATAACATAGAAATCCTGCCTGAGTTTCCAAATTGCCATTTGGTTCTAGGGACTTCAGACTTATGAACCTTACAATTGTATGAGTTAATTCCTTAAAATAAACCTGTGGGGGGGGGAGAGGGAGGAAGAGAGAGAAAGAGAGAGTTATATAAGTTATGGAGGTATAGATATTTCGGTCTCTGTCATTGTCTCCATCTCCTATTCTGTTTCTCTGGAGAACTCTGATGGAGGTAGCCTCAAGAATCACCCTTAATATCATACAAAAGTGTTGAGATTTTGTCTTCTACACTGGGTCTCCTTCAAGTGTGATTGGAGTGTGACTTTAATTAGAATCACCTGTAGAATCACCTGGAGATGCTTATTAAATATGCATATTATGGGATCCTACTCCAGATCTGGTGAATTTAAATTTCTGGAAGGGCCTGGGAATTTGTACTTTTATATTACTAATGCTTCAGATTCTTACTATATGATACGTTCATGATAAAATATTGAAAACTTTTAATCTCCCAGGGCATACTATTATATGTTTCACATTACAGGTGTCAAATAGGGACAGTGGATATGTGTATTTGGATTGTAAGTCAAGATATATTGGGTTGATGCCTTCAAAAGAGCAAGATTTTTAAAAAATCCATTTTCTACTAATGCTTTATAATTGTCCTGGAAAAATTATTTCATGTTTGTCTTTTCCTCAAACTTACAACATCATTTGGTCCAGCCTTACTTTTAGCTGATAACCATCTTAGTCCACTGAGAAAATGGTAGGAATAAGAAAAGAATATTCATAATTTCATCACATTCATGAATTCTTCTTCTGTAACCCACACTCTGCTTTTTCTTCACATTTATTTAAATGTAAGATACTCTGCCTGAATCTTAGATCAACTGTCCCTCTTTGCATTTCATTCTTGAACAGATAACCTGTGTTCCAATCATTTCAAACCACACCAAACTCCGTCACGCTTCCATGTCCTCACACACCCTGTTCCATTAGTCTAACACCCACCTCTAGTCTACCTGGGAGCTGCCACGCAAACTTGATCACTCCACTCTGTCATTGCCTTTGTTTTAAAGTTTTCCATAGCTGACTCTATTGGAGTCCTACATTCAGGGTATTTATTTTTATGTCAGACTTTTCATGTCTTGTTATGAACATGTAGTGATCTGGGACCATGTCATTATTTACTGTTTTTTATACCCAGAACATAGCATGATACTATGCATGATACTATGCATACTATGATACCTGGCATCATAGAAAATAATTGCTGAATGAGTGAATGAATGAAGACAAAAGAGGATTGAGAACCCTACATCTCAGAGGGTAAATAAATCAGAAGGGTCAGATGATATAAATCTTTCAGTGTTAGTCAAAAGTATTTTGTCTGTATCCTGTGAAAATGAGTAACATGAGAACTCGTAGTACTTAGGAAGATGAATTTGTACCTGATCATAGATGAAAAGAAGGGGAAAATGATAAGGGAGAACCAATGAGGAAGAAAGCCATTATAATCCATGAGAATGGGATAATGGGATACTGGGTGGTGAGAGTTAGAAGGAAAAGAAAATAAGGAATTTGAGAATGTTTACAGAATATTTATAAGAAGTTGACAATAAATTAACTATGTTGATAAAAAGACAGCAATATATTGAAATGACATAAGATCTTAACTACAGAATAAAAGGGTAGAAAATGGAGTCTAGAAGAGAGAGTTTAGGAAGAAAAAGTTGAAATTTTCTACATTTGGAGTTTGAAGGACATTTTAATTTTTAGTACACAATTGGAAATTTCAGACTGATGATTAATTGAGGAACCACAATTGTGAGTGTAAACTTAAGAGTCATCTAAAAACAAGAAAGAATTGAGGCTGTGTAATTGGATTAGTGAATCAGACTGTAAATTTATTATATAAAATATTGCACAGGGCTGGGGATATATCTCCGTTAGTAGAGTGCTTGCCTCACAAGCACAAGCCCCTGGGTTCAATCCCCAGGACCACAAAAAAAAAATACCAGTAGTATTTCATATACTTCTTGAATTTTACATTCTCATTAGTTGATGTTCCTTAAAATTACAAGCTTTTAAATCATGAGCCTTTGTTTCCTGACTGTCAAATTGAAAATAATGATCTTTCAGTGGATCAGCTCTTACCTGTCTCACAAGCGTTTGGCTCCACCAAAACACCTGCTTCCTTCCATGCTTCTCTAATCTTTGCTCCACACCTTTTCTCTCTTTTTTCTTTTCTTTTTTGTTTTTTTATCTTCTCTTCTCCTTTGTCCCCCATGAATTTTTATTAATTACTATTTTTCCTAATGATCTCCTAATCATTTGCAATTTCTTGTTTTGACTAATTTTATTTTAAAGCATTAACTCAGAACAGATCTTTGTATATATTTGGGAAAATTTAAATTTTTATCTCTATATTTTGTTTTTCAGAATTTGTATTCTTTTTTAATATCTAGTTGTCAATGGACTGTTATTTTATGTATTTGTATGCAGTGCAGAGAATTGAACCCAATGCCTCATTCATTTGAAGCATGTGCTCTACCACTGAGCCACAACCCCAGCCCCAGAACTTGTACTCTTAATAACACAGAAAAAGAACCAGATCTTTAAAAATTTGATCAAATAAGATATTTTAGAGTTCATCCAGACACTATGGTTTGAAATTAGGAAATGACTTCTAAATTTTCAATTTTATTTCATTAAAATTACTATAGAGTTTTATATTTCCATTCCCTATCCTTGTTTTTCATTTTGATTATTTCTTAAGACAGTTCATATATTTTTCTGGGTCTTAAGTACTTTTGACTCATAATAAAGATCTTACAAACCATAACATAGAGAAAATAGCTGCTTAAAAATGACAGATCCTTCTCAAGCAGAAAAATCACCTAGCTATTAGCCAAAGACTAGAAATCCATACATAAGTTCTTCTGGAAAACCACATAAGAAATTACTGGGAAAGGATACAGAATATAAATTATATTTTGCCATAAAAATTCCTGGGCATGAACTTATTTCAGTAAGGAACAAAAACAGCTTTCTTCTGAGGTTTTTCCTATTCTAACATATAGAACTAATTCTAAGAAAAACATTAATAAAAATTGTAAATTTGGTTTTGAAGTCTTTACCTCTACTTATGGTGTTTCCTCTCTTCCTTTTAAGCATTCCTCATTTAAGCACCCTCAGGCAATCACAAAGTTCACTAAGGTCTCCTAAAATGATACACTGCAGAATCAACCCTGTTTCCAAATCCCTCCAAGGTCTGTGCAATGCCTCACTCTGAGAAACCAAATCACTGAATGAGGGCCTAGACCTTTCCTAGATAACTGGGTTTTCAAAAATCAATGGCTTAATCCTTTGAAATCTTTCATATCAGGACTTTACACAAGTGTCAAATGATGAAGAAGTAGAAGGTATCCCATGATAAAATCTTATCCAACCAGCATAAAGATTTTTAAGGTCTTATGGTCAAAACAAAAGAATCATGCTTCTATTTTCCACTTCTATATGTGTGCCATCACTGCTTTGCAGATAGATCAGAGATATGAGCAATATGAAAACATAAGGGTTATGAAGAAAATACATACATATAATAACATGTATTTTAGAGAAATTTTTACATAAGGTATATATATACATTTCACAGGTATCTGAACATTAAATATTTCAAGTTAATTTTGGTATATTTTATATGTTTTAATGAGAACTCCTTATAGGCAGAGAGCATATCCTTATAATGATCATCATCCACTTACTATGATAATTATCTAGTTAGATACTGTAAAATAGCATACCAAGTATTATGTATAATTGTAATACACCAATTTTTAAAAAAAAAAATTGAAAATATCTATATGTAACTACACTGTTCTTGTTCATAAACATGTGACAAGTAAAAATATATGGATTTATAGATGATTCTACAGAGAAATCTATGAAGCAGTGGTACTGCAAAGTTCAAGATAATATTCATGTAAGTTCTGTACAAAACCGGCAACATTAAACAAGTATAAGAAAGTGATTATCAGTACCACTATCAGAAAAAATTTAGCATTTGATTTATGAGAAAAAAAATGTTCCTTCTGCTACCTTCTCTTCAGTTGACAGCAATCACCCATTCATGCTATTTTTCATTCACAGGACGGTAAGCAGCATCCCACCTTTCTGAAGCCTTCCCATGATAATGAAAACTATAGATTGCAGACACAAGCACATGTTTGGCACAAGGTAGTCTATATGCAGAAAATTCAAAATGGGGAAACCCCACACATTTTCCACCTAAACTCTCTTGTGTTGTTTGCAACCCTCAGGTGGGAGTCATAAGGAGAGATAGTATTAATTCTATTTACGTCAAAGATTTAGGCAAGCAAATTTCCACTTACCTATACATAATGTGCTGATATAATGGCTGTTGATGCTAATAAAGAAAAAGGAAACTTCTGCACCCCTTTGTCCTGATCAGTGGTTCTCAAGGAAATGTGCTAACCACAAGGTAGTTGAGATTTTAAGGGTTGAGTACAATGGCGGAAAGTAATTAAAAGCAAACTTGTTTAACAAGTGTGATGACAGCTGTGGATCTCTGATCTTAAAGGAAGAAACAAAAATTTTCTTTCAGTTGGATACCTAGGAAAAAATACAATAGGTATTACTTAGGTTGGTCATCTGAGATACCCACCCAAGAAATGCTACAACAGATTGATGAGTCAGTGTTCTGACTCAGGTTCTAGACATCTTTCCTGGCATAGAGCTCCTCCCCAGTGAAACCAGCTCTACCCATCAGAGCAGTTTCTGAAAAATTACTTACATGTAATTTGTCCTGTTTGGGATCCAATAATTCTCCTACAGCATTACTCACTTGAAACATGATTGATTTAAAAATTCTCACTGGGTACAGCAGAGCATGCCTATAATCTCAGCATCTCAGGAGGCTAAGGCAGGAGGATCACACGTTTGAGGTCAGCCTGTGTAATTTAGCAGGACCATGTTTCAAAATAAAAAATATAAAGGACTGAGAATGTAGTTCAGTGGTAAAGGCCCCTGGGCTTTATCTTCAGTAACACACATATACACACACACATGAAGGAAGGAAGGAATAAGTTAAAAAATCATCTCACTGGGACTGTAGGAATGAAGTTACAGATGTAAGTAGTTTGGGGAGGAAGACAGTTTTATCTTGGCAATTTTTTAGAGAAAATAAAACTAGTTAGTCAAGAGTTGTTTTACTAAGTGAATATGGATTAAATTTTGGGGGGAAATTCTTGTGAAAACAAAAACTCATAAGGCATTTAAATATAAAACATCATACAGAATTTTAATACACATATCTAGACGTTTGGTACGATTTTTTTCCTACCTCTAACTACACACTCCATTCGTTTATTTAATAAATATTTGTAAAGTGCTTCCTGGAGCTACACATTGTTCTTAGTGGTGGGTGTATAACAATGGGTATAACAGAGTCATGGTTCTGACTTCCTACTATTTAATATCTCATATTTTCTACAATTCCTTCATGAATATATTACCTTAAATTTTGCAGTACCACTGCTACATAGATGTTCTCTGTAGAACCTAAAATTAATGTATTTATACTTACTCGTTCAATGTCCATGAACAAGAATAATGTTAAAATGAACATTTCATGTTAATGGGAAAGATAGACAAGAACAAATAAAATGGTGAACATATTGTCTAATGTGAGATACTTATACATGCAATGGAGAAAGTAAAGCAGGATGACTGGGCAGAAAGTACTTGTTTATGGTGAGGTTTTCTCTAGGGTTGTCAGGAAATCTTTTCTGAGTATAAGCCTTTGAGCAGAAAACCTGAATGATTATATAATTAGTTAATTCATCTTCCTAAAACACATATTCATGACATTTCTCTATCTAAAAAAATCTTTATAATTCTCACTTGCTTTCCAGATAAAATATAACTTGTTGGTTGCTATTCTATGCATTTAGAATGTCATCCCTCTTTATCCACATTGTTTCCTAGCAGTATGGTGTAACAGAAAGGGCATGACCTACATTTCAATGCCAGGTCTACTGGTAACCAGCTATTTGACATCAATCTTTCTCATCTTCATTTTCTCATAGGCAAAAACGTGAGATAACAGGACCACACTTGTAAGGCTGTTGTTTGATCTGAGAGTATATAAATCTAGTGCTTGGCAATATGCCCAGGACATTGTGCTGCCTTGGCAATGACTTTACCTAAAGCTTGACTGAACTTGAACCATTTCTCAGAGTCTCCTATCTGGAACAGTAAGTGCTTTCTTTCCTTTAGTGGTTCAACCTGGTTGCCACTTCTGTCATCAAACCCAGAATTTTGTCCTTCTTGATCTCTTTCTTCCCCCTATCTCTAATCAGTTACTGTCATCAGTATTCATTTTAGATTTAATCATTTGCTGTGTTGTTAATTTTTATTTAAATTTGTCCTGTGAATAGTCCTATTACCCCATGGACAAGTTGCTTGAACTCGAGGGCAAGAAATGTGTCATATTATTGTTTTTCATACGCTCACCAAAGTGCTTAGTGTCTGGAAGATGCTCAGTGTATTGAAGGTACATGATTAAAATCCAAAGTATACATGTACATATGTATTTTATATTTACTAAGTAAATATGAGGGTTTTACGTAGGGTATTCATAGAAGAAATACAGATGACCAATTAACATGAAAAGTGCTTAATCTCTTTATAATGAGTAATTATAGAAATATAAAATAAAATGATCTCACTACTAAAATTAAAAATAAAAAATATTTACTATTTCAAGATTTGGTAAGAAATAGATTCTCACATATTGATGGTAGGAGCTAAAATTGAGATAACCTTACAGGGTAGCTTGGCAGCATTTTAAAACTATCTACCCTGTAACTATGCAGTTTTGCTTCTAAGTATCAATCCTAGTCCATGTACTCAAACAGGAGCATATGATTTTCATTACAAAATTTGAAATAGCAAAAAAATGGAAACATGATTAATTGATAAGGGGATAGTTAAATAAACTATAATATATCAATCTATGCAATGTTATGTAGGTATTAAAAGGAGTGAGGATATAGCAGATATTGCGGGTTGATTTCTTTATCGTCCATGCTGAGGTCCCTTTCTATGCAGCAGAGATTGGAAAGCTAAAAACTAGGTCTCCCAGAGTCCAGCAGAGTTAGGGTTCTGGATTCAAATTAAATTCTGCTGGTTCGATGAAACTTGAAATGGAGAAGCAAATCAGGGGCCTTCCAAGGCAGCAGTGGTGCTCTTAGATTTACTGGAAAAATGTCATTGAGATATTGTGTTTTTTACAGCAGCATCTGCCCTCTGTTCTCCAAATTAAAGAGCTGAGAAATATTTTAGAGTAGACAGAAACCAATCCAACTTGCAGGTGTCAGGAAGCTATCACTGGTGCTGGATCTCAACTGTTGAGCTCAATAATGCCAGTTCAGTAAATTTTCCTAGGCATCAGTTCTCTAGTGTTCTGTGAATTATCCTTGAGCTTAGCCTAAACCCTACACCTTCAGCCCTTCCATCAATTTCTGAAGAATATTTTCAAATCTCTATCTGCTTAACATGCTTTTTCTGTCCTCAACCTGACGGACAGTTGTAGATTTATCTAAATATAGAAAGACTTCAAGAAAAGTTGAGTTAAAATAGGAGATGCAGAATGATAATTCAGCATGATACCATTAACACTTTAAAAACAGTAAATAATACTGCAATTTTTATGTGCACTGTATGCTACTATATGTATTAAATTTATATATTTCTTTTTTGCGGGTACTGGGTAATGAATCCAGGGGCACTCCACCACTGAGCTGCATCCCCAGACCTATTTTGTATTTTATTTAGAAACAGGGTCTCACTGAGTTGCTTAGGGCTTTGCTAAGTTGCTGAAGCTGGCTTTGAACTTGCAATCCTCCTGCCTCAACCTCCCAAGTGCTGGGATTACAGGTGTGTACCACTGCGCCCGGCTTATATATTTCCTTATAAAAATAAATATATAAAAAGATCTGAAAGGATTCACAATACAAGGATTACTCTGGAGAAGGAAATAGACAAGAACTGGAAATGATGATTAAAGAAACTAGCTTGATCTATAATAGGTTCATTCTTTTTCATAAGAATAATGTGTTGATACACTTCTTTTTTTTTCATATCTAATATTTTTTTTTATTTACTTATTGATTCATTGAACACAAATGGAGTACAGCTATTGTTTCAAGGGTTGTACACAAAGTAGAGTCACACCATCTGTGCTTTCTTACATGTACACAGGGCAATGATATCTGTCACACACTGTGTTATTGATTTTACCCCCCACCCGCCCCCACCCCTCCCTTCCCTCTATGCTAGCTATCTTTCCTCCATTCTTGCCATCTTTTCCCCCCACATTATGCATCATCATTCATTTGTTGATACACTTCTTATGTAATTTTTTTAAAAAAATTATGCTTGAGTTGAAATTAAAGCTTATCTTCTATAAAGATTTAAGTAGAGTATAAAGGAGAATTATCAGTAAAATAAATATTCTTGGACAGTCAGGGCCAAATTAATATTAGCTAAAAATAGATTGTATTTGTTGGCTATGTAGAACTTTCTAGAATGAGATGGTGATTGGTGATAATAGGCACAAAATTCATGAGAAGACAGTGGATAAAAAAACTCACAAAAAATGTCAATTAATTTTTAAAGCATAGTAGAAATTTATCAGGAAAAAAAAAGATAAGTGCATCAAAGATGAAGAACATAATTACTTGGAAAGATCTAGAATAGCATGTTTCAGAAATCTTAAGTTAGGGAAAAAAAAAGAAATCTTAAGTTAGAGTGTGGCTGAAACTCAGGGTATAGGCAATTGCATCACAGGAGACAAAACACATTCGTAGCAGCCATATCTTGACAGTGAATTTCTGTTTTACTCAGTTGGATACAACAATTACCCAATCATGCCAGCCGCAAGTCCAGGAACACAAAGATGCTTGATAAGTTTAGGGTCTAAGAGGACATGAAGATGCATAAACAGTTCATTTTTATATCTGTGTGAAGTGCTAGGACAGGTATCTTCCCTAGGCAAGCTATAACACTTGCCTGGGAATGTCAAGAAAGGCTTCCTTGTGAAGGCGACATCTGAGCTGGGTTTTAATCATGAGTAGAAAGAGTGAGTCAAGCTCTCTAGGCATATTAAGAGTTTAGATTTTCTTCTCCACGAGTGTTCAGATGGGAGGCACAGAGGTAGAAGGGGATTCTAAGCTGGAAAGAGAGGTGCTCACAAAGGTGACACCTGATTACTAGGGTGTCTGTCCTCTGAACAGTGCCATTAGAGTACATTAGGGATAGTAGAAGGACCAACAATGTAGCTGGCAATGTCACATTTTCTTTAAAATATGTAGAATGTGTCAAATACGTAGAATACCTCTCTGGCCCTTAATCAAGTTATGACTATGGCTTGGTTTGATCCCCTTTTAATACCTTTTATCCCCCAAATGGCTAAGAAGGAAAATATGAGGACAATCTTTTATTACTACTAGTCATTTTTGTCTCATTGAATTTTTTTGGTAAATGAGATAGGTATACAAAACCTAAAATGTCATTTAATAGAATTCTTGTAAAATATGTATTTCTTTGTTTAGTAAAAATAAGGTTTTGTTTACTCAACCATGAGTGCCTACTGTGACAAAGTTTAAATGAAGATTATTTGTAAAGCAATAGCATAACAAAATGTTATAATTATTTTGTTTTCTTAATTAAGCATAATAATTATGCAGAACAACATATTATTATAACATGATTTGGGGCAATACTTTAATCACCGTAAACTGCAAATCTGAAATGTCCTTGAAGTGTTTTAAAAACAGAATCTTCTGAAGTTTCCTCTTGCATTGGAATTATTAAAAACTTAAATCAGTAACAAACTGACACCAGCACACAGAGCTTCGGGCATGTAACCGCGTATCTGGCACAATGGCCAATAATGTTGTTCTCTAGTTGCACCATCTAGTAAAGGTTTCTTCTAAAAGCATGAATGAGAACTAGTTACATTCATTGGTGTGCTAGTAAGTATTTACAACTAGTTCTTGGAGCTAAAGTAGAGCATTTGCCAATTTCCATAGTATAAATACACCACATCTAATCTCAACTACCAACATGTATGTCAATAAATATGGCTTTTCCAAGGGGCAAGCCCTAGTGCTGTGGTATAGATTGCCTTCATCAGATAGATACCATAGATATAAATAACCTCAAGATCATAACCACTAAAACATTTAATGATAATTAAGATGTGATGAGTTTTGAGTATTTATTACTAAGAACTATGGTTGTGTTTCACAACTGGCTCATGTAGTTCCTGAAGTTTTAACATTTATCTCTTGTACATTGATGCAAGCCATTTTCAGCATAGCTCAGCTGCACCAAATATCAAAATTTGTAAATATTTCACAAATGTGAATATTTGAAAGATTCCTCCTAAGTTTCCACAGGGAAAACTCACATAAACTTTTATTTAAAATTAAAGGATACTGTGCAACAAGAGAGGGTGCTAGCAAGCACTGGCAAGGAGATAAAGAGCAAGCTTCCCATGGTTTATTCACATGCATGCACACGTCTCTAGGTTGAACCAAAAATATTGGTATGACAAATATCAATTTTAGGTGAACTCAAGGC
This sequence comes from Glaucomys volans, assembly GCA_020662805.1. Taxonomy (NCBI): domain Eukaryota; kingdom Metazoa; phylum Chordata; class Mammalia; order Rodentia; family Sciuridae; genus Glaucomys; species Glaucomys volans. The sequence continues at coordinate 100,156 of JAJEJO010002623.1, forward strand.
AAAAGTTTTCATCAAGATCTTTGATTCATAAATAAAATGACCCAAAGGTTAATAGGAAAGTTTCAGACTTAAACCTCATATAAATCATATATAGGCCTTATTTGGGCCAAGAACCAGAGCTGAGCATGCAGTAAAGAAAATGCAAGGACTATAGTTTCAGGGATCATTTCTATAGTTACTAGAAAATTCAGTACATATACACAATGGAGCATTATTCACCTGTGAGAAAGAATGGGATCCTTTTGTTTTTAGAAAAATGTATGGAACTGGAGAACATTATATTAAATTTAAAAAGCCAGATACAGAAAGGCAAATACTACATGTTTTCTCTCAAATACAGAGCTAAAAATGATGACCTTAAAATAGAAGAGTGGCAAAAAAAAAATCTATTCTGACATACTCAAGAGAATTGTTTATTATATCTTTAAAAAGAAACTTTAAATATATGCAGCTGAAAGTCTAGGGAGAGGTCAAACCTTTGATTTCTAAATCTAAAATAATACCACTTGGAAGTTGTCAGCACAGAGGTGGTTTTGAAAGTTATTTATGCAGCACTGGACTGCATAAGGTCATGTAGGGTGTTAGGTGTAAGTAGAGATGAGGAGATATCTGAGCCTGGACCCTGGGGCACTCCAGCACTTAACTTGGGAAAGTGAAGATGATCCAGCCAGAGACTGAGGAAGAACTGCTAATGATATAGAAAGACTTTTAAAAGGTGTTCTTTTTCCTGAATCCAAATGAAGAAAGTGTTTAAAGAGGAAACAATTAAGTGTTAAACATCATTAAAAGATTAAGTAAGAGGAGGATTGAGAATTTACCTTTCCTTTGGCAACTTGAAATTTATTAGTCACCTTGATAGATGTGGTTTTGGAGAAGAATCTGGGTCAATATACTGTTTGAAATGAGTTTGGAAAGAGAAGAGAAAGAAAAGATGTGGAGAAAACACTATGAACTAGTTTTGCAAAGAAATAGGGCAGAAAGGAGTTATTGATCTTAGGTGGGAGATACTGTGGAAGATTTCTGTGTTTATGAAAATGATCCAGTATAGATTGGAAAAAGTGATGAGATAAAAAGGATAGATGACAATCAAAGAAAGAAATTCCTTCCAAAGGTGTTTTAGTAAGCTTTGCATTGCTGTGACAAAAACACCTGACAGAACAACTTATATGAGGAAAATTTCATCCAGGGCCTGAAGAGTTATGGAAAATAATATTCCTACAAGACAGCTCCCCAGGATAAATGGAGGAACAGTGGACTCAGGAGGAGGGAGGGGAAATTAGCCAAATATTACACCTTTCCCAGTACATCCTTTCCCAGTAATAATGGGTCCCAAAAGAAAAAGCAAACTTTCATCCCTTCCAGGGTTCATTCCAACATCTCCACCAAAAGCAAACATTCACCCCTTCCCAACCACAACAGGTCCTGAAGGGAGGAGGCAAATACTGAAACTCTGGGTCCTGGACTTTTACCCTTTCCTATTGCAGATGAGTCCTGGAAAGAGAAAAGCAAATAGTGAAGCTCTAAGTAATAATGGGTCCCAGAGGAAGAAAGATAAGCAGTGAACACCGAGTTGTGAGTTTTTCTAATGACAATGAGTTTCAAGCTTTTTAGCCTTCCTGAGCTAAAATTTTAACCTGCACAACTAGGTCCCTGATTGTCCAAATGGCACGTCTGCAGTCTTCAATGATTAATTCACCCTCAGTGTAAACTATAAAACCTAGTCTCCCTCTGTAACTGGGGGGCCATCTCCATGCCCAGAAAATGAACCCTTCCGTGCCTGAGCAATGGACCTCGGCTGCAGAATACAGGAAAGCTTGCTGATCCAAGATTTGCTTCCCAGTCTCCCACCTCCGTCATTTGTGCATCATGAGCTTACAGGGTCCACATTTTCAAGGGTTCAATCCATGGTGGACCAAGTCCATTGCTCTGGGCCCAAGGTGAGGTCAAGTTTTATGGTTGAAGGGCTCAGTGGAATGGGGAAAGCATCTGAGCTCATGACTAGGTCAGGAAGCAGAGAGAGAGAGAGGGAGCAGGAAGGGCAGCTGGGAGGATGTATCCTTCTAGGCATGCCCCCAGTGACTTTCCTCCTCTAGCCATGCCCCACCTGCCTATAGTTACCACCCAGTCAGTCCATCTTACGTTGGATGAACTGATTAGGTTACAATTCTCACAATCCCATCTCTTCACCTCCATACATTGCTGTATTAGCACAGGAGTTTTGGGGGATACCTCATAACCAAACAAAAACAAAAGGTGAGTACAAATAAGGTCTTACAATATGTGGAGAGTTTGGCCTTGGATTCCTGTACAGTTGATCCATTGCAACAAAAGGGAAAATAGATGACAATATTAACTAACACCTATCTTGCATCTTTGCTATGTATTCTAAATGCATTATGTTTATTAACTCCTTAAATACTCCACAACAGCACCTTGAAGTAGACATTATTCCTATTCCTATATGGCATCAAGGAATGTGAGACACAAAGTCAGGTAATTTGCTCAAGTCATACCTCTAGGAAGTGGCAAAACCAGGACTTACACACAGGCTGTTCTGCTGCATAGTACACTTACCTTCTGGGAAGCAAGTAGCGTATTATGTTCTTATAGTAAGAGAAACCCTAATATGATTGCTTCTGTTTCATTTTTTGTTGTTTTTCATGTTTTGTTCTTGTTTGGTGAAATAATGAGTGTGGTCATCAGATGAGTATATGGAGAAGAAAACAGAAGTGTTGGAGTTAAGGGGGAGAGAGTGAGTTATTTTTAGGAGCACAGGGAGTTTTAGCTAGACCAGTACAGAAGGATATTTAGGGAACATTAAGGGTCTAACTGAGGCTATGATCATGATTTTAAGATGATACAAGTCAGTATGCTGTGTGTTTTTCCACCACTTATAGTCAGTCAGCAATTAGTACCCACCCAGCAAAATGTGGGGAAGTCAGATTTAACCACATTTGTGCTTTTGTCAGGCTGGATAGTGAATATAAGGCAGTCAGGGACTCCCTTGAAGAGCAGTTTTCCTTAAGATTAAGAGAGGAAGAACTCCAAGGGGAAATGGAACTGTCCCGACCCCCAATGAAAGGGAAAATGAATTCCAGGGACTTTAACTTGGAGGTTGTTGGCTGTTAAGAGCATGATACATGCCCTTTCCTACCCCCTCACTCACTCATTCTGTTTTATCAGCCTTAGAAACCAGATGCATCATTGAAGCCAGAATACCCTTATCATGAATTCCCAAGGACAAACAATATGAAGGATTAAAGTGTTGAGGAGTCATGGAAACAGCAAATTCCCAGGACCCTTACTGGTCACTTACATGATTTGTGTTTTCTGCTCCATGCACGCCACCACCTTTGTGTTCTCTTAACAGCTGCAGTGACTCACCCTTATCACAAAACAAGAAGATGATGCAGGGAAAGATGTAACCTTTGACTCCAAACTGACGGTGCCTTCCTCATGGTTGAAGTGCTTGCACAGGTCCTGCAAAGAAAGAACATTAGAAAATGTGCCCCAAATCAGTTAAAATTCCTAACCTCCAGCCCACCTTTGCAATCCTTACACAGAAATAAAAACTGGATTCCTTCTTTGTTCAGGGATCCAGATTAATACTCTTGGTCATTGCTCTGTCTCTTCTGCTCTGGCAAGAAATCCTCATAAACAGTCTTGTTCCCATCACAGTTGTGCCTCATCTGATTCTTCCGATGGAGGGTACAAGAACCTACTGAGTCAGTAACCAAGGAAGAAAGGGGCAGGGGTGAAAGAAGTAAGTTCATACGGATCTGACTTCTGAATTAACTAAAGAGAAGGAAACTACATGGCCTGAAATACCATTTTGTAATGACATCTTTCTCTCTCCTTTCAGCTGCATTCTATAAAGATCCCTATCAGCTCTCAATGACATGTTCCCAATCCGAGAAAAAAGATGAAGATACCTGCATTAATTACCAGTGAAGCTAGGAGGAAGAACTAAGGCTGGGAAGGTAGGGAAATGGGCTCCTGGGTAACTTCCTGGGCAACAGAACACAATTGGCAGCTGCAGATTTTTGCTGAGAAATTTAAAAAAGGGCTATTTTAAAATAAGGACTTACATGACCTAGAATCCACATCCTCTCCAAAGAAGGAAAAATGCCTGATCAATACCTTGATTGGACTAAAGTCTGCATGAATGCCTTGGGAACACTGAGTGCCTTACTGAGGTTTGTGCAATGGCTGACTTCCTTAAACCTGTAGATTCCTATAAACCCCTAGACAATCACCATGGGGGAGGGTATCCCCCTCTTAGGATCCCTCCCTCTTCAGGAGCTCTGCTTTTTTCTTTCTTTCTTATTATTACTCTAATAAATCCTATTACTTCGCTCTCACCCTTGTGTTCATGGATTTTATTCTTCAAATTCATGAGACAAGAACCCACCTGACATCCGTGCTCCATGTGACATGAGGACAGACTTGATGTGTGTACCTACTTCTCATAGTGTGCCCCTCACCCCCTACTCCAGCCCATTCTCTTCATCAAAGCTAACATAATCTTTGCAAGGTATACATCAGACCAGTTCACTCACTTCTCTGCTCAGCAAACTCCAGGTCCTGCACTGGAGTTACAATTAAAATCCAAGGTCTTGATTATCGCTTACAAAGCCCTGCATGACTGGATCCCAGCTGCCTCTTCCATATTCTCTCCTATCATCTCTCACTTAGCCACCAGTCTTTCGTTATACTGGCCCTCTTTCTGCTGCACACATCCACCTACCTTATATCTATCTAAAGGACTCACATTAGTTGCTTTTGAATCTCTTAGATATTTTGTGTGTTTTGTTTTGTTGTCATCTAGGTCCAGCTTAATTGCTACTCCATCATGGAGGTTATTTAGCCTGCCCAATCTAAAGCATTACTCATTTGCCCACAATTTTATGTCATATTTCTTCATATTTCCTTTATAAATTTATTACAATCCAGGTGTATAGTGCCAATTTTTATCCACTAAAAGTAGCATCCTTGAATAAATACACTGTGTCTATATCCCTGACAGTACCTGGCTGTACTAGTACTCAATAAATATTCATGTCAACCAGATTAAGGAGTGGGGAGAGAAAGACACTATCTTGTCACATCTGGTTCTGAACTGGCTTGTGTTCTTTTGCATGACATTGGAGTTGTACTCAGAAAAAAGGAAGCATAAAAGAGGAACACTATAAACAACTGAAAGGAAGATTACTTTTAGTTTATGTTAGCTGTCTTTAAAGTTTGGAGCCACATTTTTAAATTTAGGAAATGACATAAGGTAAATCATTTGTAGAGATTACAAAGTCAGTCCCTATACAGTTGCATTTTCACCTTGAGGAGAGCTGCTACAATAGGTGCCTTGCAGGCCCTTGCCCTTGAGAACTTCACATTATTTTTTCTATAAGAGAAGACAAGCAAGTGACAAAAGAAGGACGAAAAGAAAAATTATATACAGATTTGCAACTTAAAAATAATTTTTTAATTCTTGACAAATTTTGTGTCTAAACTTGATGTGGGAAAATTCATCACTTTATCAGAGATGATAAATAATGACTTAAATAGTTTCTCTTCTCCAATGTTCAGTTTCTTGATTTATAAATTGAGAGACTTGATCTACATGAAATTTTAAATCATTCCATCCTTACTCCAAGATCATATAATATTATGAAGTACACAAACTATCTCATATATAAATAAAAAATGAATGTACATTATTTGTATCAAGCATTTCAGCTTAATAAATTGCAATTGTAATTTATAGAATAAAAAATTTATTTGATAGATCCAGCATATAAGTTCTCATATTTACAAAATATCTATTTTCTTTTAATTATGAAAACATATTAAGTTCAATTCTGAACATAATAATAAGATAAATCAGAACTCAATTATTAATAAAAATAATAGTTTGACCTTCTTCACTTTCTTTTCATCCTGTCTTCTATATAAATTAAATAAATAGATGAAGAGTGTTATAGAGATAATAAAATATTAACAAAGACATTTGTATTTTGTTATATAAGAAAATGACTCATTTACCATCAAAAAGAAAAAGATCTTGAAGCAATAGATGAGAAGATCCTAAAGTCCCATTTCATACTTTTCTTTCAGAGTCCAGTATTGAAGGTTATCCAGTCATGATAAGAACTCGCTTGAGTATAGACACCTGGCTTATTCTTTTTGCCACATCCATCCAACTTACTATTCCAACAAGATGCCAGATATTTCTGGAGTTAGGGTAAGTTAGTAGTCCACCAGAATCATTCTAAAAGAAGAAGGGGGAAAATGTTGTTTTCCCTGTTAAAGAGCTTCCTTTTATCTCTCATCTGAAGTTATCAATAGTCCTTGGGTACTGAAACCAATTCTTCCTCTTTGTATGTAGACTTAGGGAAACCTTGGATTTATTCAAAATGTAGGACAGCTACAAACCATGTTATTTTGCCTACAGGTACCAAATGTTGGATTAGGCACATCAGAATTTGACTGTAGAGTCCATGTTGAATAGAGAGAAGGCAACTTAGCTGCTGTGGACATTTTATTGAGTTTAAGTTTCCATGATGGAGCCTCTCAGGAATGATGGGTAACATAAGCTCATGCTCAACTTCCTACCACATGCTGGAGAAGGAAGCACTATTCTAGGTCTGCAGTTTTGCCCAGAAAATAGGACTAATTTTACATCGTAGATTTTTGAGTATTATTTTTTGAATATACTTTTATACTGAGAACTCCATGAAGATAGGAAAGGTGTTCACCACTTCATCCCCAGCAGTTAGATCGGTGTTTGACACATAAATGGAGCTAATAAATTTTGAAATTGATTGAAATAAGAAACTATGTGAAAATATTTTCACATAAAATATTTTCTGTTGATAAAAACTTCCATTTAATTGACACTTTGGGAGAAAATGATTGGATAACAGAGCTAGAAGTATGTGATGGGCATCAGCCTCTTCTGACACTCATCCAGCACTTGGCATCATGTCAATCATCAAGCCAAAAAACACATAAGGGGGAATTGCAATCTTTGTTGTCAGTAATCTTTAAGAAAGTCTTGAAGTTTCACTGGGAGGTCACCTAAAGACAATAAATGCAGTGTATTTTAGAAATCGTAGCCTTTATTGTTGTTTTAAAGACCATTTATAGCATAAAGCGATTTTTTTCAGTCACCAAGAGCCAGGCCATTCCCAGGTTTCATTAGTCTCTTTCAGATTTATAATTGGCTACCTCACACATTAGTCCAATTTTTCCAATTCTCATTCCAAGAGATATTTGAGAAATTATGTTGTGATATTGTATGCATGTTTGACTACGTAACAAATTCCACCATTATTTGTAACTATAATGCATCAATATAAAATACTGAAAGAAAAATTAATTTGGTAATTTTTTAAAATTTTTAAAAAGAAATTGAAAATGATAGGATGCTATGTTTTCTGTCCTGCTACTAGGGTATTCTTTTCACTATATTGATTGGTTAATTATATAAGAAAGTAATTGATTGATAATTTGTTTGAATAATTATTCGTATGAAACTATTATGTTTATTTAAAAAAAATCTTATTGTACATGTAAAATATTCCCCATCCTGCAACTGTAACACTTTTTCTGAAAGCTTCACATTCGTTTCAGGAAGACAAAGTCTATGAACATACTTTGTAAAAGAGACTTCTTCAGGCAGGTGCACAAGGGCAAGATTATCATGAACTCCTGCACTGGTATAATTTTCATGAAAAATAATGCTTTGAATTTTTCATGTCATGTATGGTCTATTTACTGCAGTTCTACAGTTGACAGTTCAATCCTTTGAATTATTTTTTCCTAGAGGACACAATTTAAATGCATTCAGTCTTCTTAGTAATAATGATCTCATGAGTTTAATGCATGAGGTTCCCAAACAACACTTTACTATAAAGCACTTAAATTCTTATCTTAAAATTTTATCTGACATGAAGATGTTATAATAAATATTGCAGCACATAAAAATAGTGCAAAATCTGTCAACTTTCCTCAGATCCTCCCAGTGAGGGTCACTGGTGTTTTCTGTGCTGATTCAGCTCCATCTAGGTTGTGAGCATTTGCCCTGGGCAGGAATTATATGAGCATCCTCAGTTCATAATTGTGTGGGTCCAGAATTAGTCTTTTCACTAACACCCTGGCTTCTAAGAACTGTAGCCCTAAAGGATTGCAGCTCCTTCTTACCCAATCATCCTATTATGTTTATCTAGTCAATGCATCTTGGTTTCTAATTTAGATTTCCTTCCCAATTCCCCCAGTTCCTTAATAAGACTCTTTCTTAATTTGGGATCTAACATCCTATTTATTTATTTTCACGTTTCCCTAAAAATGTCAGGCACTATATTTTAAGCCTTCAATATCTTCAGGTTCTGTCTGCCATTTTCAAATTTCCAGTGACTCCAGGAGCTCAACGACAGCCTTATTAAATTTCACTTCCTTGGAGTCAATTCCGGCTCCACCTCCAGAGATTTATATTTAAAATGGCTGGTGAGACACTTGAAAATCTGGACTTTGAAGAAGTCTCCATGCTGTTCACGGTCATGGACTGCTTTTTGAAAATCACTTCTGAAAGACAATTCTGTGAATGTACTTTATACAAGACACTTCTTTATCATTTAGAGATGTCCACAACCAATGGAAATAAAATTTCAAAGCATATTTTCTAATGTTCCTTTTAATAAAATATTCATTTCAAATGTTTTTTTTCCATCTGCAGAATACAACCTGTGTTCTTCCATATCCACTCACTTTGAAGAAGGCTGTTTTCTTCAAACCAGAAATTCATATTATTCTCATCCACCTACCTTATCAATCAAACTTTGTATCTTTAGGGTTCAGTTAAATCTTATATCTTCATACTACTGCCAAATATTTTCTGTTTCTTCAATATTCCATAGCACTATTGATCATAGATGTGATGTTTATCACACTATGCTGCCTTATACTTTTAATGCATGACATTTATATTTCTTCAACTACATTGGGAATCCCTAGATGGAAAAATAAGTAACAACCTAGTAACTGGAATCAGACATACCTGGATTTGCATTCAATTTCTATTATTTAAGAGCTGTATGATTTTGGCCAAGTTCACTATCTTTTCTGAACCTTAGTTTCTTCCTTTAAATATGTTCAATTATACCTTCCTCACAAATCATTGTTATGATTAAATGAAATGATGTAATTAAAGCACTTAATACCAGGCCAAAGTAGCTATTTAGAAAATGTTAATTACTTCTGTTCAATTTGCTGTTCTTTCCTGAATTTAGATACTTTCCCCTGTTTTTCGATTATGCAGGTAATAACAAATTTTGTGTGTGATTGTAAATTTTATATAATCTTGGTGACCCTTCACACATTAGATTAATCCTATACCAAAAACCCCTGTACTACTCTTATAGGTTAACCAAACAGCATGCTACATTTATTCAAACTTTTAAACATATTTAACAAAGCAGTAAGCTGCAGATAATAACCACCTGCAGCTGGTCAGAGAGCACAGTTGTAGTGGCCTTTCCATTGAATGCTGGCCTGCTACGGCCATGCCTCTTTCAAGGCAATCTTCCCATTCACAATTTGGTTGTCAGCTGTGACACTATTGGTCAATTGTCTCCCACAACCTGGAGAAAGGATTTAATTACACAAGAGAAGGTATCTTCAATTATATTTTATAAGATCTACTACATTAAACACCACTTGATGCCCGCCAGTGGTTGTCCAGCATCTCTTGATTGATTTGGGGCTCTCCTATAACATGCCGTCTCCACTCTATCTTAGTTTGGGAGACTCTGACTCATCCACTTTTCCTGTCTCGAACAATTTTTAAACCCTGCCTTTTACTCTATTAGTTGAAATTCTTCTCTTCTTGACTAGATTACATAATGCTTGAAGGTAGAGATTTTGCTTCATTAGTGGACACATCTTCCATAGCGTAGTACTCTACAAATATCCATTGAGTTTGTGAATGCATCAATATATCTTGTGGGCAACATGATACTCCCAAGAGAATTTTTTTTATTGCAAAACTGTTATTATTTTGTAAAAAACGTATTTGACACATTGTATTTTCTTTTTCTAAGTGGTCCCCTTTTTCTCTTCAATCTTTTTTATTTTAACCTATTCCCATAAGATTCTTTACTCATGATTGCATTCTTTGGAATCAGATCTTTTTTCCCTCTTTTGTACAAATATTAAAATTTATAACCTGGTGTTTTACAAAAGGAATGGCCTGTCTGTTACATTATTATTTTGAAAGAGTACTATAAATTCCACATGATGTATTTCAAGATCTTTTTTTAGAGAAAAAAAAAACCCGCAGAAATATTTGTGAATGTATTGACTTTATAATAAAGTTGTAGGTGAGAATTTAAGAATTAGCCTTGCTGACTTCTGGAAGTAAAGCGGGGGGGAAAAGAACTATAAAACTGAAAAAAACACCAAAGAATTGACTGCAACCCTAGTAACACAAATGCTAACTTTTCTAGCTCAGTTATGCCCCAAATACAATATTTGGTCTAGTTCACATGTTATTAACCTCTGTAACTTTGACTTGTTACATTTTGACCTCTCTCCATGTCTTCACTGTGTGCTCTAGGGAAAGGGAAACAAGAAACAAAGCTCTCAGCTTTAAGATAGTTGTAGTAAAATGTTCCATAAGGTAAAAAGTTGACACTCATGCAAATCTTTGTGTTTTTTTCCCATGATAACTCTCTTTATTCTGAAATATAGAGGGTTGTGTATATTTTAAGGAAAAAAATCACAAATTCCTGAAACTCTCCATTCTGTTTTTTTCTAATATTGTTTGTTAAATAGTCCAGAAACAAAAGGAACGGGGGGGGGGGGGGGGGGAGAAAGAAAAAAAAAAGAGGGAGTAATGGAGGGGGGGGCTGAATTCCAGGATACCATGTTGTCTGCCAGTATCTGATAAAAGACAGCTTTGGTTTCAGTCCTCATGCTCTTTGCTGGAGGAAATTTGACAGCCAAAGTGTATCCATGTTGTATTTGTTGTTGTTGTTGTTGTTGTTTTGGAACCAGGAATTGAACTCAGGGACACTCGGCCACTGAGCCACATCCCCAGCCCTATTTTGTATTTTATTTAGAGACAGGGTCTCACTGAGTTGCTTAGGGTCTCGCTAAGTTGCTGAGGCTGGCTTTGAACTTGCGACCCTCCTGACTCAGCCTCCCAAGTCATTTGGATTACAGGCGTGCGCCACCACGCCCGGCCTCCATGTTTTATTTTATGCAGAGATACAGTTCAAAGGAATAAAGATCATCACATGGTGCAAAAGTATACTTATGATGCTAAGGTTTTGGGATCAGCTATGACATTTAAAAGCTGTGGCATCAAGAAGGTGCCTTGACTTTCCTGAAACTCAATTCACTTCATGTGAAAATAGGAATAGTAGTAAAACTGGTCCTGACTAGTTCAAAGGATTATTGTGAATCAAGTGATATAATTAATGTCAAACTTCTGTAAACGCATTAACTTATTACATAAATTTAAGGGCTTTTTTTCTGAAAGGCAAAAATAAATCAGAAAAAAATCAACCTTTGTGAGTGTACTATTAAATGAAAGGGTTGAAAATAAGATTTAAGGTGTATAGACAGCCATTCAATCATGCTTAAATATCTGCTATTAAAAGAGTCATTTGTGGATTATACATTGCTTACCACCCATCAAATCTTAATAACAAATAGCATACTTAAGCGAAGAAGAAAAAGGACATATACAATCTCAAATATGTTAACTAAAGGATGTAACAACTCAACAACAAACCTACTACATAAGCTCCTTTATTGACAATACATATTAGCATCAAAGTGTTGAGCATTTCAGTCTTGCCATACCACTATAACTGGTAGGCATTTGATTTTTAAAAATCTTCAAATTCTGTGTCAAAGAAAATTATGAAGTTGAAATAAAATATAAGTGAAAAAACTTCCTGGAAGAAATTTGATATTCATGTTTATTGTCAATTTTTAAACTAAAAGGGGATTTAATAGTATAAGTGAAAAATTGAATAGTCAATATTGACCAGAAGATGAACTAGGAGACTGAAGTTACTCTCAAGTTTGCTATCACTCCAAGAAAAATCATCATCCATGGAGACCAAGATGTTCTCTGGGAAGATATGTTGGGCCTATGAAAGGGGAGAAAATGGTTCAAGTGAGGTGATAGACCAAATCTACTTGGCTTTTTTTTTAACATATACAACACAATTTATAATTTGTGCATTAGTCCCTTAGTTACTTTAAATCATAGAAGATTCAAATGTGTCAATAAGGATAGACCCTAATGCTCATTTGATTAACAAATTACGTTTGAGCACCATGTGAACACTGGGGATATGTCAGTGAACAAAACAGACAGGCTCCCAGCCTCACATTGCTGAGGAGAAATTGACCTCCCTTTTTTATATCTAAAGCAGGTTACAAAACAGGTGTGCTGTGATTATTTTTGTAAACTACAATCATATCATGCAAATGAACAAGTAAATATTTAAAGACCAATTAAATACATGATATAACATCATTTATAGATTTAAAAATGTGGAAGGAAACAACGAAGTCAACTACACTAATGCCTATGTTATGAAATTATGGATAAAATTTTCCTTTTGCTTCCTTTTTCTCAGCTTTTTTGCTAATTTTTCTACAACATACATGAGTTATTTGTGTAACATAAATTGATAGATAAGTTAATTGTTTTATCATCAAACCCAATCAATTAGATGAAAAAGAATCAAAAACTCTAGTGGCTTGGCCCCATGCAGTTAGAGCAATTTAGGACTATGGTCAGATTTTGTGGTCATACTGAACTTAATCTGTGAGGTTTCGACATGGGTTATTCTTCAGATCTTGAAAGACATGATGTCATGTAATTGCCCATTTGGAGGAAGGGCTGTGATGCAAATCATGATTTCAAATTTCAAAACAGCCTTCACTGTTTCCTCAATCTCTGTGCTCTGCATTACTCTGAATAAACCTTACAGAAGAGTTCATAATCAGGAGGCATTTGGCAGATTACCTATTCCCTATTTGTGAAGCTATTGTGTGTGTGTGTGTGTGTGTGTGTGTGTGTGTGTGTGTTTCTCATTCCTTCTAGGAACTTCTAGGACTTTGAGGTAGATACAGATTTGCTTTGTTCTTTTTGATGTTGTTTTTCATTTATTTTAGTTTTTAAATATTATCTTACACCTGCACTATGCACTATGCAACACTAGCACTATGCAACTCCACCTAGTTTTCTTTCCTCTTCACTGTTTTCTCTGCTTAGTCCAACCTCTTCCTTAAACCTCTTTGTCCCCTTTGATGACTTGTTAGTGTTTTCCAGAACCAACATTATTTGTCAACGTTTTTTCAAAGGTACTCCCTGTTTAGGCACATTTCATGTATGCTTTCATACTAGAATTCTGTTCAATCTCATCCTCAGATCAAAAAGGCTATTCAGGCATGTTCCTTTTACAATATTAATAATTTGATTAATATTTGATTACATGTTTCTTCTTTTTTCCCTATGGCCTTATTGAGGTAAAACTGAAGTATAATGAAATGCACATATTCAAAGTATGCAGTTCGATTAGTTTTGACTTATATGTAACCAATATAATCAATATAAAAGCATTTCCATTACTTTTTATTTGAAATTATGCAGACTTTTTCCTGAATGATTTATTACATTGCAAGTCAATCACTTTAAGATATGTTGAACCCCACCCTACATGTCAACTATTTCAAAATTAAATGGCACACTTGTAAATATCTCAGAGGTCAAGAAATAAAGCATGAGAAAAGTAAACAAAAAGTGCTTTGAACAAAGTGTTAATAAAGCTTAAAGTATCGGGATCTCTGGAATGAAACAGTACTCAGATGAACATTTATAACTTAAAGTACTTGTATCATAAAGAAGCTAGAATACCAATCAAATTATTTTCAAATTATGTAGTAGGAGGGAAAAAATAAGAGTAGGAACATAAATATATAAAGTGGAGAATAAATAATACAGCTAAAATTAGATAAAATATAAACAAGTCTAATCAAGAAAAAGAACAAGAACACAAAAATTAATATCAATGGAAAGGGAGTCATCAAAATAACCCTACAGATGCTCAAATTATATTAAGGAAATATTACAGTTGTATGCCAATATATGTGATAGCTTACATAACATGGTCTATATTAGAGAAGGATCCTTGTGCTGCTGAGAAGAAAGTGTATTCAGTCATTGATGGATGAAATATTCTATATATGTCTGTTTAGTCTAAATTATCAATTGTATTTTTTGCTTCTATATCTTCTTTTTTTGGAGAATCTATCCAGTGGTGACAGAGGCATGCTAAAGTTACCCAGTATTATTGTGTTGTGGTACATTTCATTCTTGAGATTGAGAAGGGTTTGTTGGATATATATAGATGCTTCAATGTTTGGGGCATAAATATTTATGATCGTTATGTCTTATTGATATATAATCCCTTAAGCAGTATAAAATGTCATTCTTTGTCCCTTCTGACTAACTTGGGCTTAAAGTCCACTTTATTTTGTATGAGGATAGAAACCCCTGTTTGTTTACATGATCCATGTGAGCAATGTTTTTTCCCATCCTTCACCTTCAGTCTGTGGATGTCTTTGTCTATGTGGTGAGTCTTTTTGAGACAGCATATTGTTGGGTCTTGTTTTTTAATCCAATCTGCCAGTCTGTCTTGATGAGTTTAGGCCACTAATGTTCAAGGTTATTATAAAGATATGGTTTGTATTCCTGGTCATTTGGGTTTATTTCTAGTTTTTAATTTGAATTGGTTCCTCCTTTTATTGCGTATTCCTTTAGTGTAGTTCCTCCCTTTGCTGGTTTTCACTTTTTTTTTTTTCATTTCATCTTCATGGAATATTTTGTTGAGAATGTTCTGTAGTGCAGGCCTTTGAGTTGCACATTTATTTAATTTTTGTTTATCATGGAATGTTTTATTTTCTCTTCAAATCTGAAACTTAATTTTGCTGGATATAGGATTCTTGGTTGGCATCCATTTTCTTTCAGAGTTTGGTACATGTTATTCCAGGACTGGCTAGCTTTGAGGTCTGGGTTAAGAAATCAGCTGAGATCCAAATTGGTTTCCCCCTAAACATTATATGTTTTTCTCTCACAGACTTTAAAATTCTATCCTTATTCTGTGTGTTAGGCATTTTCATTATAATGTAACTTGGTGTGGATCTGTTGTAATTTTGCAAATTTCGGGTCCTGTAAGCCCCTTATATTTGATTTTCCATTTCATTCTTTAGGTTTGGGAATTTTTCTGATATTATTTCTTGGAAAGGCTTGTGTATTCCTTTGGTTTGTATCTCTGCACCTTCATCAATCCCAATAAATCTTAAATTTTGTCCTTCATGTTATTCCATAGTTCTTGCAAGTTCTGTGCATGGTTACTTAACATCTTCTCTTCGTGGTCAACTCTGTTTTCAACATTATGTACTTTGTCTTCATTACCTGAGGTTCTGTCTTCCAAGTGGTCTAGTTTATTGGTTATGTTTTCTATTGAACTTTTAATTTGGTTTATTATTTTCTTCATTTCAAAGATTTCTGCTTGCTTTTTTTTTTTCAGGATTTCTGTCTCTTTTTTGAAGTTATCTTTCACTTCCTGTATTTTCTCTCTGATTTCATTTCTTATACCATCCTTTACTTGGTAGATCAGTTTAACTATGTAAATTCTAAACTCCTCAGATATTTCTTCCATTGTGGTGTCTATAGATTCTGTTATTGGAGTATCTTAGTTTGTTTGGAGCAATTTCTTCCCTTGCTTTTTTCACATTGTTTGTGTCTCTACCCATCTAATAGTATGTGTTTCCTGGTCTCAGGTTCAGATTCCAAACATTCTCTCTCACCCCCACCCTTCCCAGTTCTCCACCAGATGCATCTCTCCCAGCCAGTCCTGAAAGCAGTCAGATTGGAAGGTGAGGGGTAGAACCAGGTGGGTTTCTACAACCAGTTGTCCCCTGTGTTAATCTCTCTCCATGTTTGATTTTCTCCTAGTCACTTAAGCACGCTCTATGTCATGCATTGTGTGTTTACTGGCCTGTATTTTGGGCCAAACTCAGGTTTGCCAGGAATCAGTCCTCTTAGGCACCCACCCCTGTGCAGCAGCTGCAAAATGTTTCCTTCCTTTGTCCTCCACACACCACCGGGAAAGATGGTGGTTTCTTTCTGGGACATGGGAAAGTCCCCTCATCCCCACATTTTTTTATTCACCCACCTTGTTGAGAAGCTGCCTGTCTGCTTTCTTGGTTTCGCTCCATGGAGCGGCCGGGAAAGCGACCTCATCTGTTTCACCATCTTGAAAACCTCCCCACATGTTTCTTCTAATGACTATAATAAATGCACTGTGAGAGACAGGTCTCAAATTTGTTTTGCACTCGCCAGTTAACTAAATTTAGTAGCCTAGTGTTTCTGAGATGTGTGCACCAGCCTGAGATACTCAAATATGTAGGTTAAAAGGTGATTCCAAAGCAATGAAATCCTTTCTACACAAATAGTCACTATTTGAAAGTTACATTTGAATGTTCTGAAAAATTCTAAAGAATACATATTGACAATAGCTCTAATATGATTTATTCCCTTCATGTGGCTCTCCTCTGTCAAAAATAGATTATTTCATACCTAAAAGATCACAGTGATTTATGATTAATTCAACCTTTTCTCTAGTCAATGTGACACATGAGCCCAGGAATTGATCATTTTTGAATAACAGTTAAACTTGATGTTCTAAGAATCAAACAGTCCATTCATGAAATAATTTACTCTCATTTATCAAAGTTTTTCAAAGAAAGGATTTTGCAAGGTAAGATTAATTTCTCTTTTAACAAAGAGAATAGTAGAAAATTAACCTTCAATAAATATAACCTACCCCATATATTTAACTAAACTGTAATTGCTTACTTTTAGATTGATTCAAGTAGTTCATTGCTATTCTGGCATAATCAACTATTGGTTCTAATCAAATTTCAATAATGATAGTGATAAAAATTATGATAATTATATTCTTCACAACATTAAAACATCAGTTTCACTATAGTAATATTCTTAGAGTTCATATGAAGTATCATTTTCTAGATTTGGGTTTTTTATAGCTACCTTCAGGTATTGCTTTAGCAGTTAAACTGTAAAGCATACAAAAATGTAGTTTCACTTATCAGATTTTGATTTATAAACCATTTGAATTAAACCTGAATTCTGTTATATAATGGAGATTATTAAAGCAAGATTTTCAGTGCAAAATTCCTCAATTTTCTCATAGTGAACTTTCCAACACAAGGGCGAGAGCTGTGTATAAGAAGTATGAAAGAAGAAGAATTGAATAGGTGGACTGGCTTTCACCTACACTTTCTCCTCGAATGTTAGAATAGAAGAGAGCCTATTAAAAGGAGCCCATCTCTAAATCTATGAAGTGTGAAGAATACTAGTTTGCCAGCAGCTAAAGATCTATATTGTAAAGTATATTTTTTTGAAAAAATGTATAATGACATTCAGGGTTTTTTTTTATTATTTCTAAGAAAACATTTTAATATTACAAATTTTGATTTCAATTATATTGTTAGAGAACAAAAGTAATGCTGTGCTTATGGGTGGCTTATAAATGCTCTGCTTCATTTCCTCAATATTTCAAGTCAATTATATATTTATATTCTTTCCCTATAAGCAAAATATTGCTAAATTCTGATTTTTTAAAATAGAAATCATTTGAATGACTTTTTGTAAAGTATCAGTTTTAATATAACATATTGTCAGCATTCCGATGCAAATGAAATTCTATTTAATTATGTTCAACATTTGCATTTTTTAAAATTACCTGTAAGAATCATCATTCTTTCATATACTTGGGAGAACTTTGGGTTCCTACTTTGGAGAATCCTATTCATAAAATTTGTTTTTTATTTCTATTAGGTCATTAATCTTTTTTCCCTAGGAATATATATGAATGCCACATATGTGTGTATATACATATATATATATGCAAATATATGTATACATGAGATTAATCAATTATGGAACATCTTTTTATTGATTGCCTACTCCCTGTGTACAGCTTGACATTTCATTGTTTAAAAGGATCTTTTCATCCACAAGAGATTTTTTTATTCTTAATAGTAAAATTGGATATATAAATGTCAACTATAAAATATTAAGAAATCTTTCTTACTTTGATTCCTTCAAAGTATTTTTCTGTTTTTCACCTAAATGTTGTCTTTTTAATGTTCAAATATTTTAAAACTTTAAGAAACATTGTGCTGATATAAAATATTTTAATTTTTTGTTTTTAATTATCTTTTATGACTTAGAACTGATTTTCCTAGATATTTTATTAGAGTTCATACTTTCTCCACTAATATAATGTCTCCTGTCATAAACAAAGCAGTCTCCACATTTCTTATCTCTTTATTTTGTTCCATTGATCTACTCATCTCTTCTTCTATAGATGCTAAATACTTTTAGCTACTGTAGCTAAAAGTACTGTAGCTAAAAGAGTTAGCAAGTGTTTCCTGTACAGTGCTAAACAGTAGTCTGAGGCTTACCCAGGTATGTGGTCCACATTTTAACTACTCATTTTGTCCATTGCAGCACAAAGATATACATAAACAATAAATAAAAGATATACACACACAATTGTTTTCCAGTAAATATTTACTTATTTTATGTAAGCTAGATATGGCCCATGGTTGGCTGACTCCTGCTTTATATTACAGTGTCCATGATTTCTGAGAGCTTATCTTTGCTGTTTATCAGCATGATTTAGCAGTCCATTTATTCGTGTCTTCTGTTAAATCGTCAAATTTCATTTTGTCATAAATCAATGTAAGGCACACATTTTTTGCATTTGTTAGTGTTAAGAGTTTTTTTACAATCATAATAATATTTGTTTCTATTCAGTTTTCCATTTGATTATTGCTGGCATGTAGGAATGTTGAGGAGCATAGCTGGAAAAATTGTTGAGTCTTTTATTTATTTTAGTATTTATCTTTAGATTCTTTTGAATTTTTTGTATAGACTTGTATTTTGTCTGTCAATATTAGAATATCAAATCTTCTTTTTTAAACATTCCATCTCTTTTTCCTCTTCTTATTACTGCCTGACTAAACCCAGCAGAATGGAATTGAGTATTGGTGACAATAATGGAAATGTCTGTTGTGTTCCTGACCTCACTGGAAATGTTTCTGAAATTTACCATTAAATTCTTTTCTTTCAAGGTAGATATCCTTATGGTAACAAATAATATAATCTTCCTTTTTTGGTTAAGAAAAACATATTATCAAAAAATGTAAGCGGGGCTGGGGATATAGCTCAGTTGGTAGAGTGCCTGCCTCGCAAGCACAAGGCCCTGGGTTCA